>JAODGC010000006.1:251832-269200 GCA_027574925.1 Ecitoglossa quadriceps
GGAAGCAACAAACGTGAAATAAATAAAGATCACTCAAATTAATTATCCCAGGCGGATTGATTCCTCGTTATAGACATGTTGATTAATCCTAAAATGCATTAGATGATGGTCACTAACAAAGAAACTATTCCACTTGCATTGAAATAACTAAGAGATTTTCGTGTCTACTGTTCATTGCGCTCACATAAAATAGCAAAAGCTAATTAATTTATGTTGCAATTATTTGCTCGATTTGTTTGTAATAGAATTAAGAAAGCATGAAGAGATGCGTATGCACTGACCACGAACGAGGTGTTATTGATAAGCCCAGTGAAAACATATCGCAATGGTTGCGCAGAATGAAAACAATAACAAACCAGGCAATACCTCAATACCTAGTCTACCCGTCGACTAACGCCGGCCAAAATTTGCTCTCCTGTCTAGAGCGCGTTTGTTCTTGCATACTGTACAGCGCATATTATTCACTACATTCCACTCACGCGAGACCGATTGATCCAGTACCGCACCACCTGTTTGTGGACTTTTAACGCTACTAAGTTCCTAATGTTTTAATCCAAGGACGGTGAGGATGTGAATTTGACTGAAGGAAGCAAAACAGCAATAAGTTAAATTCAATCTAACAGCAACGCTCAGCTACATTAACATGGACTAAAGAACAATAAATAATTAGCATTCACCTTTATTATTCCAGACCATGTTGATTATTCGCAAATTGCACTGTATTATGAACACTAACCCATGACATAACACTTTTATTTCTTATTTTATCACTTTTATCTCTTATTAAGTACTCACAAAAATCACTGTAAAATAATTGATTCACGTCTCAATCATTTAACCGAATGGTTAGTAAGGGAATTACATACAAACAAAGTTAAGTTTGCGGATCATATTACAATCCATGCACTGGATGTAAACAATAACAAACCGGGAATCTCATCTGCTAGCTGCATTACCTGGCACTACTAACGCAGGCCAAAATTTGCCTACTTGCATAATTCAGTAGTCCTTTGAGGAAGCGTGTATCCGTACACGCCAAATACGATACAATTGTTTAAAGTATTCAAGACAAAATCAAAATAAACATAAAGTGACAAAATATCATTTCTAGTGGATTTTCAAGGCTGCAAATTGTTAATAATTAGAACATAATTGTTGCAAGCAGCAATTTGTTTAGAAGCAATGACGGATGTAATTATATCTACAGTCTTACAGGTTGTGTTACAAAGTCCACTGCGACTAAATTAATAAATATTATGCATGATGAAACTTGAACTGAAACTTACAAGTTAATACAAGAGTCAGTTTAGTCCATTCTACCATAAACAAGTTTAATCGCTTATCCAATAATGAGAAAGTGCTTAACAATATTAAAAGAAACTTGATTAGTTCGTTAATGATAACATTTAACTAAAAAGTGGCAAATATTTAATGCATTTCAATCTCCATAACTTTCGATAAATGTTCATATCCAGTCCTTAAAAGATACTCAAATGTTTTATTATTTTGTAATTCAATCAAATCTGGATGATTAAGTAAGAAATGTAGTGGCGGAAGAAGGGTTTTTGGATCAGCACCTGCAACATTAAATCTCATTGAATACTACACAACTAATTAATAATAATAATAATGGAACATACCACAAACTACTGCAAGATCAACAATTTTAAACACGAGCTTATTTTGCAAAATTTCAAGAGGTGAATCCAAGTTCTTATCTTCCCAATGATCCCTTAAGATTGCGCTCTTCCAAATATTAATTTCCAATTCCTTATGCACGTCTTCATCCGTTACGAAATTTAATAAATCCAATGCTTTCTTATACTCCAACTCAGTTGCGTCTCTGTAATCATCACAGGTGTACAAATGTATCAATTCTTTAGCTGGAATTACGCTTGGTCTTAAACTATCATAACCATATTGCTGCAAGACATAATCAGGCAGCTCTTCTTGGTAAGTAATAAGCTCTAAACGTATATTAATCTCATCCATATCCTCAGTACGGCCTTTATTGTTAACAAATGCAGCAAGTTTGGCCAAACTCAACATAGTCTTCTGTCGAGTTAGCGAATCAGTCTCACTGGTACCCAAACGTTTTAAAGTTGTAGAAGCTGCATTGTAATTTTTATCCAAAGTATTCTGAATCCATGACAATGTAGGATGTAAGTTTAAGAAATTGCGTAAATCATCAGATGTATGATTCGGTGCATCGTGCCGATTACAGAGATCAATAAGTTTGCCTTGTTTATTCTGCTGTAGAAACCAGTTAAAGACATAGTTCGGAAAATCTTGATCTTTAAAGCGTTCCATGTATGTGTCCAAACGCGATTGGTTGTTTGTCTTTTCACAAATAAGAATTAATGCCTCAAAATCAAGATATTTTTCGGCAATTTGAGCAGCACCGTCCCATTGCCCCTCATCAACTACAGAAATGAATTCATTATAACATTGAATTTAAGATAAATTGTTTTGAAAACATACTTAATGGTTGAATTAACTTCTTCCTATCTAAAGCATACTGTTTGAACATAATTTCAGCGTTGTTTCCTCCTTGAATACTATGTAGATGCGACTTTCTTCCATCCAAAATAATGTCAATAAGTGCAACCTGTTGCTCAAACAAAGTATTCTTTAAATTAAATTCACTCGTTGCTTTCGCACCATATTTGTACGTGAGAAATTGCTAAGGAATAAAACCAAGATTAATTCGTAAATCCCAGGTTTTCTTTTCTGATTAATTTACCTGCGAAACTAAACTATCGACTAATCCCTCTTTTCCACTCGCCACTGTCCAAGGCACATATTCCGGAGAAATTGTAGTGCACACCGGTTCATAATACTCTGCATTATTTTGTCGATAATTCAGAACTTGATTAAGTATATCCAAAATGACTACATTGGTATTTTTAATCAAGAGAGCAACCTCATTTGGATTCATATCTGAATGAGCAGCCAAATCACAATTTTGCACTAACTCATTCACAACATTTTGAAATTTATTAAGTTGGCTGTAGAAAATACTCTGACTCGTTAGTCCATTCTCCCTCGTAATATCTAACTGATCTGCAGCGGCAACAATTGATTTTTGAATAATTTCATCATTTGTTCTCGAACGTAAGGCAATTGCTGCTTCAATTTTTTCACTATTTTCAGCCAAAGCATAGGCAGTCAACAATAAAGAATTTCTTAAAGTAACTGCTCCAAGTTTCTTCCAAATATCAGATTCTTTCAAGAATTTAACAAACAAAGCATGTGATTGTTTCTTGTCTTCAAGTTGTTGAGCAACTTGCATAGCATAGGAACTTCCCAGTCCTACAGTTCTATTAATCCAATGTGGATCATTTGCCGGTGTATCATCCAACATTGCATTACTTATCGAAATAACTACTCTGTCAATGCATGAATCAACGCAAGGTTGATAGTTATCATCCATGGAAAATGTCTCAGTAATGATCTGATTACATTCATTAATTTGATTTCTGGCATGGTAAACAAAAGCTGCTTTTAACTGACTGAAGGAATCCTTGTAAGCTGCGTGCATCTCTTCGGGATTGAATGAATACAGAGTTAGATTATTCACGTTCACTGAAGTTTCTTGCAATGTTGTTTGAAGTGGTGTTCCTACGCTTCCAATACTCGCATTGAAATCTGTATCATTTGGTGCCACAGAAACTAATCCATAATTACGTGAGAAGAAAACAGGTGTATTAACGCAAATAGATCCACCAAGTAAAAAGTCCTGTGGAGAATTAAATTCCAAACAATCTGGTTCTTCATGTGGCTTAACAACGGTAATGCTTCTTCTGTTGTGAATGTACGAAGTATTGCAGCTAGTTAGAAACCTATAACCAAGACTTTCAATAGTGTTGTCTTCAGAATATATTCCAGACAGTTTCAAAACATTGAAGCTTGTAAAGTTTGCTGGTGTTTGTGAAGGGGAGACGGTTAACAACGCGTAATGAATTTGAGGAGAAATGTGAGTATTGACCGCGGCTGCGAGAAGAAGTAATCCACTTGAATCACTTTGAAGATCGAGTACCCATGATTCTACATCATTTATCTCACCGCCGCAGTTCTCCCAGAATGTATTAAAGAAACCTTCTTTTACAGAACGTGTTAAATCGGCAACATAAATAAATTCTTCCGCTTCATGTGTACATAGCTTCCATTTCTGTAGTGAGTGACCAGCAAGGACATAAATGAACCAAGTTTGTCCATCTTCCGATAGAACTGGAAGAACTCGTACCATTCGCTAAAATATACATGATCGTAAATCAGACGATTAATGTAACACAAATATAATTCTTACGGTTTCAGCAGATGTATCTGCACTAATAGGGCCAAAAATAAATGAAGACATTCTTTTGGAAATCCCCCCAAGCCAGCCAGAAGGCATTTTTAATGCATGACAAGTCAATGAAGGTCTCGGCGTTTCACTCCTCTGTACCAGCACAACAGTGCATGTAGTAGTTGCTAAAATACAGCCCAATCCTTCAACTGAAGTAAGACTATCACACTCTTGTCCTTGCAAATCAATCTGTTGTTCAATAGACATTCCCTCATGTGCAATTGCAGGCCAATATCTGACAACACCTTCAGGTGACACTGCAATGCATGATGGAAAAACAGTGCCATTTGATGGAAACACTGACACTAATTCAGCTTTATGGGCCAAATCACTCTGTGGCAGTTGTAATTCATAACATTGATTTGTAATGCCTCCTCTTCTAGGAGTGCTGTGAAGAGCAGTTGTATTTAGTCTGTACTGCCATATTAAAAGGCGTCTTCCACAAACTAACCAAGCATATCCACACTCACATGAAATTTTTGCTGAAACTGCTGCATTTCTGTCTGCAAAAGTAAGTGCCTCTGTAACAAGTACTGGAAGAGATTGACCAAAGTGCTCAACTGTGTTATGTTGAGATTTTAAAACTATTTGGGCGGTCACTGTGGATCGACCAGAAATGCTTATCCGCCTTAAAATAAATAGGAATGTTTCAATATGCATAAATGATTATCTCAAAAATGTGTTGCAATATTATCGAGAGGTTATAACTTACGAGGATTTGCGAAATGCTGGTGACGCAATGGATCGCTTTGAAATTAAGCTTTGTCGAGTCCTTGGTGAAAATGGACTCTTTGCATTAAATAATGGACTAGAGAATCCTCTCTCCATGTTGTTCTTAAAGAATGTAAACAAACTTGTAACTTGTTGCTGTGTAACCGCCTCTGACCGGCGCAAATATAAAAAACGCCTAACGAACCGTCAAATATAAATTAACTTAGGCAACTCAACTTATCTCATTTCAAAATCTGAAATTTCAGGGTTGTGATAAATGGGGTTGGGCTATAGAATTTTTATTATAGCGTTGAAAACATTTTCTATTTTCTTGAAATTACACTTATTTGCATTTTGTATGATATCTAAAAATAAAAACTATGGCGAACGAAGAAGAAGAGGTACTTGAAATTCTAAAATATGAGAAACTAGAGGAAGAATCTGAAGAGGATCAACAATTTCGACGTAGCATCTTAATGAGTTTTAATAATTTATTAGAAGGTGTGCCTTCTGGACAACTTATGCTTAAATCAAGATCAAGCTTTCAGGCGGGGCTATCATCACAAAAATTGCCAGATGAAGATATGGGTTTGCATGAAAAGAATACTAAATCCCATCGATGTTTAACACAATTATCACATTCACAAAGTTCTATATTTAATTACGTTGTTCATAATTTTCCGGAATTAACCGATCCCGGCATTGATAAGGCGTTTAATTTTGTTGGTAATATAAATAATCACAGCATATAATTGCTTTAAAGTGTAACCAAAATTATAATTTTAAATTGCAGAAGCAGAGCAAACATTTGATAACACTGGAATTTCTATTTATAAACAGTTGTGCAAGGACATGAATATTGGACCCATTTCAAGAGTCATTCGAAGTTTGAACACTGATACTCTTAATTTAAAAGTATTTAATTTTTTTCTCATTTACAAATAGTTTAGAAGGTTTTATCGATTTTAGCATTACGGACTGTCGGAAAAACAGTTTAAAGCAATCGCAGGCTGCATTATGTTTAACAGTTACATAAAAAATCTTATTCTCGGAAACAATTGGATTACGCAGAAAGCTGCACTGTCGTTGTGTGAAATGCTGAGTGAAAACGATAGTATCAAAGTATTAAATCTTTGTGAGTGTCGCCTAGGTGTTGAAGGCATTACAAGCTGCATTGATGGATTTAGTTTGAATCAATCAGTCAGAGAAATTGATCTAAGTTGTAATGACTTGGGCGACGTAGGTATCCAAATTTTCACAAAAGCATTGCAAGATAATTTCAATGTTAACAAGTTAAATCTAAGCCAAAACAACTTGGGAGAACCTGCTGGCAAAGTATTAGGAGAACTGCTAAGAAATCATGCCAATATTGATTATCTTGATTTGGGATGGAACGATTTGTTCAAAGGGAAAGCATTAACATATTTATTTAGAGGAGTTATGGTAATTGATGGACTGAAGTATTTAAACTTAACTTGGAATAGACTTTGTTCCCCAAACATCATTACTCCAGTTGTTAATTATTTAAAAAGAACCCAAAAATTGCAACACATAGATTTAAGTTTCAATGGGTATGATATGAACATCAATATTCTAACATCCTTGTATTGAATTGTTTTTGTTTTTAGCATCACGGGAAAATCAATTATGATGTTATCAGCAGCATTAAAAGTGAATAAATCATTAAAGAGTATTAATCTAGGATTCAATTTGATAACGCCAGCCGAAGCAATAAAGTTTATTTCTTTTCTAACTCCTACGCACCAGTTGGAATACTTAGACTTACAAAATATATTTGTTAACAAGGACTTTCTACCAGTTAAGTTATCAATTTTGCTATGTGTCACTTGTTATTAAACTTGAAGAAACTTGCATTTCTTAGATATTGCAAAACCTCACCGATATGGGTAAAAGTATTCGCATTGAAGGCGTTTTGGATAATTATACAATTGTTGAACCAGATAGGAAGAAGATTGCGTTTGATAGATGCCGATATCTTGCCCAAAAGCCAAAGAAAGATAAAAAAGACTTTGGGTAAATAAGCATAATTTTAATTATTCTGTACGTAATAGAATTAACATAAAATTAACACCTGTATTTATTTAGGAGCGATTTTATTTGGATGCTCCCCCCTGTCATAGTAGACAGTAGAATACTGACCAAAATTATAAAAAAATCCAAAATCAAGCTGAACGAAGATTTAGTCGAATTCTTAGGCGAAGCATTCAGTTCAACAAAGAAGAAAATTAACCTTAAATTGATGCGTGAGACTTATCTTGAAATGTTTCCCGATACCTTACCGCCTAAGCCATCCAAAATGAATATGAAAAAGAAGAAATTAGTAGCTGAACAAACTGCTGAAGTAGGAGCATCGAGCCTATCTCCGGTCATTGCCAAGCAATCGTCCCATCACTGTGCCTTGCAAAATCTCTCACAATTAACAAAAGAACAACTTGGAGTATCCACACCTGACACATCTGAGAAGACAAAAACCGCCATAAATTTCGAGAAATCCAGACATGTTCCGCAACAAATAACAATCGAAAATATTTCTAACATGAGAAATATTGTGAATTCACAATTAATGAAAAATGTTCTTGAATTATCTTCTACGAAATGTACAGAAGGAAAATGCATAAACTTCCCAGTTTCTCTCATTGAAAGTTCACCTGCACACTCATTACAAGAAGAAATAATTGAAAATAAACAAGTCAAATCCAAGACAATTGCTTTCAAAAATCTTTAATCTTTTGTAAATCTTTTGAGTAAAAATTCTAAAATAAATAGATTTAAAACAAGAATATTAATTCTAATAATCATTTGCTTAAGTTATATTTTATGTCTCAAAGGTACACCAACAAAACATTGAAAATATAAACTCAAATTGAAAATTGTTTGAGACAGGGTTATGTGAGAATACGTATTCTAGCATATAGTCCCTTTTAAGCTGGAAACCATGTCCCAGGCAATACACCCTTTCCTGAAACTACCACGCTGTCGAAAAACCTATTTTGTTTTACATTCAGAAGCACTACTCCCACGTTATATACAAATTTCATATTTATTTCTGGAAAATTGAGAACTACTGCGTTTGTCCTACCTTCGTGAATTGTCCGATTCACGTTAATTCGACCCCAATGCCTACAAGTACTGTTTACTAGTAATTAATTTGTACTATGTGAATTACGTACTTATGAATTAAGATTAATTATCCAAGGTCATACTGGTCTTGTCATTTTGTATCTAATGAAAATAATGTATAGAGTGCTATGTTTAATAGTATGAGATAATATAATTACAGATTGTCGATTAAGTTGATAATATTTTCAATTAGTTCTGTTACGTTCTGTTGTACGATTGTCAAAGTAAATCTACATTTTTCTCAGTCTCGTATATAGTTTATATTATAACTAAAAAGAATAAATATGTCGAACATGGAGTTTGAACCATATGGGGTTCCCGAAGACATCGATGAAGAAGAAGTAGAAGAAGAAGATCTCGATGAAGCTTACAAATCGATAGGCAGCTTCATAGAAAAGCTAGATGAAACGTATAGTACAGACGCTATCAAAGCATCCACAGGTTCATATCTTCGTAAACAGTCACTGGGCTCAATACGGCCGTCACAATCCAAAGGAGCGAAAGTATTACGAGAGATGTCGGATAAAGATATAGAAAATCTGATTGACAAGAATACTGAATCCTTCCGCTGTTTAGCACAAGCATTAATTTCACGAAGTTCATTGATGAAACATATCCTTTATCACTTTCCAGAGTTAGAAGATCCTGGAATTGACGAAGCGTTTAACTATGTTGGTAAATTTAAACCATTTCTGATGCTATGAACTGACTTATCTAAAGAATATAACATTTTAAATTTACAGTGCCAGAAGAAGCACATGACAACATTGGAGCTGCCAGATATAAACAATTATGCAAAGAAATGAATATTGGACCCATTTCAAGAGTCATTCGAAGTTTGAATACGGATACCCTAAATTTAAAAGTAGCTTTTCCATGAAGTCAAATCCTCAAATTGTTTATAAGTATTTTTTTTTTAGTATTACGGATTATCTGACAAACAATTTAAAGCCGTCGCAGGCAGCATTATGTTTAACACATATATAAAATACCTTATTTTCGAAGATAATTGGATTACACCGGAAGCTGCGTTGTGGTTGTGTGAAATGTTGCGCGAAAACGATAGTATCAAGATGTTAAATCTTCGCGAGTGTCGCTTAGGTGTCCAAGGCATTATAAACTGCATTGATGGATTCAGCTTAAATCAATCAGTCAAGGAAATTGACCTAAGTTACAATGATTTGGGGAACGCAGGTATTGAAATTTTTACGGAAGCATTGCGAGATAATTTCAATGTTAATAAGTTAAATCTAAGCCATAACAATCTGGGAGAACCTGCTGGCAAAGTATTAGGAGATCTGTTAAAAGAACACACCAACATTGATTATCTTGATTTGGGATGGAATGACTTGTACAGTGGCAAAGCAATAGTCCATTTAATGAACGGAATTACTGCCAGTGATGGACTGGAGTATCTAAACTTATCGTGGAATGGACTTGGGTCTCCCGAAACCATCGTTCCACTTGCCAAGTATATAAAGGGAACGCAAAAGTTACAACAATTTGATTTAAGTTTCAATAGGTATAAATATTATTATTGTATAGTTTTACTAGACCCTAATTGCATTTGTAAATGTAGAATTGTGGGAAAAACAGTTATGGTGCTATCAGCAGCACTAAAAGAAAATAAATCGCTGAAGAGTATCGATCTAGGGTTCAATTTAATAACACCTGTGGATGCTACCAAGTTCATTTCCTTTTTAACTCCAGAACATCAGTTGCAATATCTGGACTTGCAAAATGTTTATGTTAATAAGGACTTTGTAACAGTTAAGTTGTCAATCGCGTTGTTTTCCATTTTTATACATCCTATCTTCCTTAGAAATGGAAGCAGTTAACAGATGCGGGCAAAAGTATACGCATTGAAGGTGTATTAAACGATTACACAATTGTTGAACCAGATAAAAACAAAGTGGCGTTCGAAAGATGTCGATATCTTGCTCAAAAACCCAAAAATAAGAAATTAAAAAAAGATTTTGGGTAAGATCAACATGGCTCTTGTATTCTACGTAATTATCTTTTAATGTATTAATTAGGTCCAATTTTATTTGGAATCTCCCTGATGAAATAATAGACCCTGACGCATTGGTGAAACTTGTGAAAAAGTCCAAAATTAAACTAGATAAAGACTTAATTGCCTTTTTGGGCGAAGCATTCAGCCCCAAAAAGAAGAAAATTGACCTCAAATTGATGCGTGAGACTTATCTTCAAATGTATCCCGATACTGAGCCACCCGCTGCGCCTAAAAAGAAAGAGAAAAAGAAAACATCACAATCAGCTGAACCCACTGAAAAACGCGTGTCTACAGAAGAGAAAGCGATTGGCACGGACTCAAGAATATCATTGCTATCGTCCTCTTTTGTCACATCCAAAAATTTGAACAATCCCATAGCTTTGGTGGACGTGTCAAGATTAGCACAAGAAAGTACATTACTTTCTGATAGTAATGAAGAGATGGTTAGCACTGTCGATTTGGAGACACCAAACCAACGTAAAAGAGTTACGATCAAAAGTATTACTTCTAGTAGAGCAAACATAGCTGCACAATCAATGAAAAGTGTTATACAAGAATTTGAAACAATCCACGTAAAAGAAAAAAGCATTGCAGGTGAACCCGAAGAGGAAGATGTTGCGGCAGTTGAGGAAGAAATAAAAATTCAGCCAAAGATGGAATCAAGCAAAAGAAAGTCAATTTCTTTTAAAGATGCGTGAAACCATGGGCAATAGATAAATTAAGATTTAATATAAATGTATAAATATTAATCTAAAGTAAAAATTCGAACAGCAATATCATTAATAATCCAGTCAATGCCATTTAACAAGTTTTCTCCAGTTACAGCACTGCAGTTGAGAATTTGCCAGTGATGAGTCTTAATGTCATCAAGTTCTAAAATCTAAAACATTTCACATGTTAGGATACATGCACAGTTTATGATTAACACATGGTTAAATAATCTAACAATTCTCACATTTTTAATCTCTTCAGCTGAACAAGCCCCAGGTAAATCTTGCTTATTAGCAAAAACAAGTAATGTAGCACCTGCCAACCTCTGAAATTATGCAAAATAACTGTAAATCCTTGAGCAAGTAATATTAGTTCTAATTCATAATTTTACCTCTTCTTGTAGTAAAATGTGTAGCTCTTGCTTACAGTCTTCAAGTCTTCTCCTGTCAGCACTGTCAACAACCCAAATTAACCCATCTGTGCACTCAAAATAGTTCCTCCAATAGGATCTCAATGATTTTTGGCCACCAACATCCCATAAATTTAATTTAAATCTTGAAAACTTCTATTAAGATATTAACATTGAAGGCATCATAACTCACCCTCTGTGCTCCAGAGTTTTTATATTAAACCCTAGAGTTGGACTAATTGTGTTAATATCTTCACCGTTAAATCTCTTCAGAATTGTTGTTTTGCCAGCATTGTCCAGACCTCTGAGAAATCTATTAAGGAGATATTTAATGTTTTAAAAACAGCTGCTGAAATACACTTCTAGGTTAATACAGAATGTTCTGGTCTTTGTAAAAGGATACAGTATTAATATTCGCATTTCTTTTTCCTTTTGTTTCATTTTACGTAGCACTGATAAAAAGCCCATGATATAGATACGGTATTAATGTAAAATATATTAAGAAATTAGGAAAATTGATATTCGCTGTGACCGTTTTGGCTTGAAATTGATTCGGAAAGTAAACAGATGCCAAAATGTGATTCTTGGGTTGCATATCATATATTGATGTTTTAAATTAACTTTGGATATTTATTTATATTTCTGAAGTTGTCATTTGTTTTTAACGAAGATGGAATTATTTATATTTTCGATGAACTATACTATAAAAATTAGTAGAAAATTGCAAAGTCCATGACAATTTAGATATGTGACTTATAAAACCAATAGAGCACTGTATGTTGCATTAGTAATTGAGAAAATGAATAATTTTCTGAGAATTCTAGGATAATACAATATTTTATCGCAACCTCACAGACCTCGCAGCATATATAAACAAAAAAGGCTCCCATTAAATGTTACCTTCATATGATATAAAACAAATAAAAACAAAGCAGAAAAACCATTTCGTGGCAAGATAATATTAGATAATAAATAATGGCTTTCAGTTCCAATTTGTCAAGATAAACATGCTCAGAAACTATTTAAGGAAGTAACTCATCTATTTGTACCCACATTAAAAGAAAACGCAACTCAAAACTAACAATTCACACAAAAAACTCAAAACATTTCAAAGTTATAATGAAAACGTGCACAACATTTATTATTTTATTACTTATCGCCTATACGTTTGCAAATACAGTCCACCAACGAACAAAAAGACGAGGTAAGCAATAGATTTCTTTCTCATTGTCGTCCCGTCAAAGTAAACTCTAAAAAAGTGTACTAATAGAAATAATACGTGCGCAACATATATGGGGATGCATACATCAAATTGCTTTTAGTGCACTTACCATTTTTGGGTATCGGACCATATTGTGCTGGATGTCCACAGCATTTCTGCGATGATGATCCTGCGATAGTTGACGGCTACTGTTGCGGATGTGCTGGATATTTTGGTATGTCATGTGCCGAATGCGATACATACATCATTATTTAATGAGAAATTTTGCAAATGTTTGTGTGCTTGTATTTTCTAGATAATTTGCCGGTACTTTGTCCTAAATTCATGAATTGCCCAATCAACGGACAGCAATTGTGCCGGGACTATGAATACATGATGCATTGCTGCTGTGAGGGTTAATCCACTAGAATTCGACTCGGTGAATTGTTGACAAATTATGTACTATTGACTTAATATCTCATAAATACATATTTACTTTTTAAGAGAAGTAAATTGAGATGCTATTATTCATAACATCTTTTAACCTAAATATTTCCTTAAAATGCATAAAATAAATCATACAAAAGTAAACGTGGAGTTATTATTCAGGAAAATAAATATTCTGTCATTTTCTTGAATTATAACTTCACGTTTACTTTTTGTAACATACGGAGACGTTGTACTGTGGAATGGAATTTTCAATAACCAATATAAATCACTTATCGTTTAGACTATGCAATCAGTGAGGAAAAAGAAGGTAAAATTAATGTCACGTTTTATATTTCAAATTTAGCCGATTTGTGTTGGTATAATTGTTTGAATTGGCATTCAATTACTTTGTCATGGAAACTGTTTTTCCTTCTTTTTGTCCTGGGCACAGTTTCTCTAGCACACTCGGTTTGTAAATTGTATAAGAAACTCGGAAAATCTAGATATCAAGTGGCAATTTGGTCTTTTAAATGGTATATTGATTATGCAAAGCTAAAAACATAATATAATGTCCCTATTTTAATATTAATTAATCCTGCTAAACAAGCCAGATAATGTGGATCAAGTCTCATGTAGTAAATATACCCACAATTTCCTTTTGAAACAAACCAAATTTATTACTTTTAGTACCTTTTCCAATACCGTTTTATAAACAGATTTTATTTTCCGAGTTTTCAATGAAAACTTCAATACCAATTTGAAACTTGACTGCTTACAAGTTGTATTAAAACATAAATGAAACCAACTTTGGAAGCATTCAACTCAATTCAAGCAAACTTATCTTCATTTTTTTCCAAATGCCATGATTTGCTAATTCGATTTGATCCAGCCCCAACTTACGATCGGCCCATTCCAAGTCCGTTTGTTTCGACTACATTTTCATTTAATTCCGTTACATAATGTTATCGATTGCAGACAGGGTGTGTGCGGCCGCATGCATAATACAATTCAAAAATGACCTTTTCACATGCGGAAATTGAATTGAATTAGTACCGGGAAACTATAATGATCCTAACGAGCTATACAATCCGTACAGTCCTAACGATTCCATTTACATTAAAATAGCATCAGAATAATGTATCAAGAAGAAAAACAAATGAAAATTAAAACAAAGTATTAATTATGTACTGGTCTATGAATAGGATAAAAGTAGAAAGAATATCAAAGGTAATCTGGATCATAAAATATGCATTAATTCTTGGATTTCGAAAACTTCCAAGAATAGAAACATTGAACAATGTAGAGACAATATAAGTTTACAACAGGTATAATAAATAACATTTTTATCAGCAAAGGTTGTTTCCACTTGCCCTGGCAATTTCTAGTTTAAATACAGACTGGAATATGTAAATATTGAGGTAGAAATAAAGGTGCAATCAATGCAATTAATAATAGTCCGCAACTAATTTAAAGATTTTGCAACAATGTTTAATTACTACAGGTTTATTTTTTGTGTGCGTTATTCAAATCAGTCAATTAAATTTTCCATAATTTCACTACCTTTACACTATGAGTACTTTGATACTTACTTAATTTATGGTTGAAACACATTCCGCTTGCTGGGTTTCTTAAATCATACAAATACCTTTGGGAAAGGTTGTAGTTAAAATCAAAGAGAAGACTACAAGTTTCCAAAAAAAAACGCTCCAACTACCAGGTGGCCGGTGATGTGAGGTCGGGTACGGTGTTGGTCTATGAACGTTGATGGGCAACAGTATGCTCATCGTTACACATCACAAAACCCTGCACCCAGTTTAAAGGAACAAAAGGTATCAAGAATAATAATGATGATGATGTTAACAAAATCAACGGAATTATATTTCTTTAATTTTTTTTACAACATGACAAATCCCATAATATTTATAATCGACTCTGTGTCAATTGTGATGAACCATTTTAATTACCAAATGTGATTAATACAACATCCTCTCCAATCCTTTAAACAACCACTGTAAATCCCTGCATAGAATAGTAAATTAGTGGAATAACAATGAGTCGTTACTTCCAAGACTCAAATCACAAGTCAATGCCTTGTGTTCTATCTAGTAGAGCCATTAGTAAATAAGTCGTCGCGACAAACGATCGCACACATTACTGCACATTACCTTGTGGTATACAGACGATTGATTATTGATTAGCACATAGTCGTCGACGTGGTAATTGCTATGCCAAGAGCGTTGTACACGGAATCAGACAACAGCCGACAGTGGAAGCAAAGGCATTCGAAGGTATTGTCAATTGGACGTTGCGGCATACGTACTGAGCTTGCATACACTTACGTGGATGTGCAGGGAATACGTTTAGGTCTTCCTAGGTGTCATGTGCATGCACCTGTGCACATACCTCTACCGAAGAGCAGTCGTGCCAATATAACCAACAGGTCTATTTACCATCCTAGGTGGACAGAGCGCTGGAATTGTGTTGGTAATATTAAAGATGTGTTCATGTATTCACGTTTTTCTGTTGAATACCTCGCCCTTCCGGTGGGTTATTCGTTGCTTTTCATGCAATTCACATCTATATAAAATCTTCACTTGCCTAAAAAAGTCGTTTACTAAATGCTTCAAGTCCTACGAAATTTAACGGTTGATGTAAATCTATGCACAGTTCACCAACATAACAAATCGGAGAGATTTATATAGTGATTTAGGTATTTCAATTAAATAATGTGTAAGGCATATGATTTATGTTGTAGTTATCGGTTTTTTTTAGTTACTGATGAAATTACCAAACCAAAATTGGCCAAAATATTTTCTAAAACAACAGCATTTAAAGTAATATAAGTTTGGAGCCAATTCGATTAATATTCCATGAAGTTATTCACATTCCATAATTTTCTGACTGCTGCTGTTCAAGAAATAGTAGCAATGAGAGTAAAAGTTATTCTTTTTTTAAAAGTTTTCTAAGAGACTAGGGCAGATATAGATATAAGCCAAGTTGTTACACTATGACATATGATCGTTACCCATGTTACCCAACCTCCCAAACAAAATGTCCATCTACCAGTTGACCAGCGATGTGAGGTTAAGTACGGTGTTGGTCTATAACCATCATGGGTAACAGTACGTTCACAGTCACACACCACAAAATCACCTAAACTAGATTTCTTAATTTTTTGGACAAATTCATCTTGCAATACAATTATTAATAATTAAAGTGCTTAAAACTTTTCATTATTTAATTTCACTATTTGAAGTACTTAGTATACCTGTTCAGCATAAATGAAATAAAATGCCTTGATTTGAACAACGTTGTTATCATTATTATTGCTCATGTGTCGATTCATGCTTGAAATACATTGAAATGCATGTAATGCACGCGAACATGTTTACTACAAGATTATTCGTGTAATTACGTATCCATGCATCCTTTCATTATCGTTTTCAGTTTTTCGCATAAAATGAAATTTACATTGTTATCCAACTCACCAATTTAGCTATGAAAATGAGAGATTCAACTATGATAATTTTTTTATTTAAATTATAGCTATTTGTGCACGCTTTTTGCTTCTATGCGTTCATTATACATGCACTCTGTTTATAAATAGCATTCAATACACAGTTCATATGAGTCTGGTAAATACTGCTAAAAAAGTTAATGACGTTTGATTGATTTCCACGTGTTTCGTATGGTTCATTTGCTAGATAAATATAGAAAACACTTGCAGTTATAAATATCCTTCCGAATTCTGCAACGTCTGCGGTTTCTTCAATTGGTACACTTTGCAGTTTTCCACTTACAGTTCTATTGGAATATGATTCAAAGATCTTTAAACTATGAACTTCGATTTGAAAGAAATATTGTGTCAGCTAATCAGAAACTCTTCAGTACTTTTAATTCCCAGTATATTTTGCATTAATTATTATAAATGAGAATTTTTAAATAACACAACTAAATTTGCAAAGTGTCAAGTGTCATTTAAATGCCATTTAAAGCAACATCATTTTTGCATTAATTTGTATCCTCTACAGCAAACCTTCTACCATAAAAAAACAATCTTTAATGCCAATATAATTTATCAATTCTCTAAGAAACCCATTTGCCAAAAATAAGCAATTGTGTAACTTATCCAGAGTTAAAAAGAAAACTCTACAATTAAACCAAACTTTTGACTTGAATTAAATTTCATCTTAGATATTAAATTATTTTTTTCAAATCAGTTTAAACGACTTTTAAAATGATTGTCAATGGATTAGAATATTGTTATTTAAATGTTGATTAAGTACCTGAACCTCCTAAATTAAGTATTCAAAATAATGGGATGCGACAATTTGCTATGAAACTAAATTGGTATAAACTAAATTAAACAGCAGCATGTTTTGCGTACCAAACTTCATTAAATAA
>JAODGC010000006.1:276893-319439 GCA_027574925.1 Ecitoglossa quadriceps
TGAGCCAATTTCTCTCTTACCTACTTTTTTCTGCTTCACTTCTATCCAAACACCAATTACGACTTAGGTCAGCCACCGTGAACTTGTTTGATGAATATAGATGAACTCCATTTCTGTAGACCGCACTCTGCGAATTGCGTTCAGTTTAGTGAGTTAATTCAAAAGTTTAATTAGAACTCATCTGCGCAAATCGATCCTCAGCGTGTAATAAATCTCCAAATGTAAACATAGATGGGTGTCTTTTTCGCTAGGAACGTGTGCAATATAGAATTTTCTATAAATATTGAACAACACTGACAGATCGTACATAGTTACGACTTCAAGACGAGAAGTCGACGCTACACATGAAATGATGCCGAAGTGTACTGTACTTTCCACCTACTTAAAGCAAATCGAAATTTACAGTTAGAATCACAACTCGATACAGATTAAAGATTCGTAATTCGCTATCAATTCCACCATTCGATCAACACGTCGCACTTGGAATACTTATTTAAGAATTGAGCGCCGACTGATATAGTTCCGCACGTTCTCGTGCCAAAAACGTAGACAAACAGTGGAATTAATCAAGAGTTTTAATTTACGGAAATTGCTACTGCTTTCATTAGTCGCGATTGCCAACTTGTGAAAATGATTAAATTCGTGAGCGTCCTCTGTTTGGTGGTGATTTATTGCGTTGAGATTGAATCGACCGGTAAGTATTCATTCTATTCAACATTTTCCCAATACAACATTAGAATATCACAAGCTTGGTGACAAAAGTCAACGCAACACTTAATTACACTAAAGAAGAGGAAATAAAATAGTACTCACTTGTTTGTTTGGTTGCATAGAGTTGAAACCCGTCCAAGATTAACCTAATTCAACTTTTGTCCAAACTTTCTGCATTAATTGATATGTTTTCATATAGTTGTATACAACAATGGACTTAGCCGATACCCAGATGCATTCTATCCATCTGGATTGAATTCGAATCTGCTTGACAACCGTCGTAAATGTCCCCTGTGTGATTCTTCAGTTTATTCATACTGCAGCGACAAATTATTCCACGACTCTTGTTGCTGCTACCAACCCACAAATCAATATGGTAAATGTATAAAAGTTCATTTCAAATGCTCTACATATTACCTTCCAAATTGATGTCAATTTTCAATGGTAAATGTATTTTATTATGTTCCAATTAATTGATACCATATATTTCATCTCGCAGACCGCCTGCCGTACGAATGTCAATACGCTGACTGCAATTTCCTGCACGCAAACTCCTGCAAGGAGCACCAACTCATCTCGGCGTGTTGCTGTACTAACTTCTATTTCCACAGGAGGAAATGAGAACAAAAGCGTTCGAAGCCATCTATGCTCATATCCGAGACTTAATGTTAATTAACTTTTGTGGGTGTTTCATGTAGGGAATTTACATCAAGGATATTTGATAAGAACAAAATAAATGATAACTTATTAATAATTCAGACACTTGATTATAGTTGTCAACAACGTAAAATGATACGCACAATGGATAACATAGAATAACACAGCAGTAGTGACTTATTGATGAGAAATGCCGTCTCCTTTTTTATGTAATTTATTTAAAATTCTTTGTATTTCATTGTCATAACATGTTTTATAACATTATGAGTTGTACTAGTGAATAAACCACCACTGATAAATAATTAATCCGCACGTTAGTAATAGTAATCATTGTAAGTCAGTTTTTACAATTCTAGTTTTAAATTATATATTATAGATGAAATTATCGAGATTTCTATAGTAATTGTGTCCGATGATTGTTTCTTGCGAGTTTTGCATAACGATTGCAAAACTGTTGACTGGACAAGCTAAATAAATGCAATGATAATTTTATTGACAATACAACGTGCACAAGAATGGAATAAAATTAACTGAATCTAATTAATTGTTCATTGTTTATAATGCCAATATATTTCTTGTCTTTTGAGATTTGCATTAACTTTAATCAAAAGCTATGTTAAGCCGCTGCAGTGATTTAACAATGAAATCATAAAAAGTCGACACTTGCTTGGTTCTCTACTTATTACAAGTTTTATTCATAAGCTAATTAATTAATAAAGGCCTAAGCATGCTTTAATAACCTCGGAAAGCCTGTAATCAATCTTATCGATACGCACCAGTAAAATGTACAAAGTGGAATAAAATCGAAGCTATGGTATTGACATTTGTCATATGTTAGAAGCAGCTATCAGTGTTGCTGCCCAGTATGCAACTTCCGTCGTCCCTCCCCAATCATCCATGTCCTATACAAATATATCATAATTGTATAATGTTTCTCTAATCTAGCTAGGTCTATATTAGATTATTATCGTCACTGATATTATGTCCAACAATATTCTCATCATTTCTGAAGTATCAAATGTCACACAGAGTTGATCTGATTATAAATGTATTGCCCAATTGCGGAGGCCGACGTACTGCTGAATTTAATGATTAATGATTTTGTTCAAACAAAGTAGTAATTTGGTCTTGTCGGAATTAAATTTAGAATGTTCTAGCTCCCACATGCATTGTTTGAACGTTATATGTCATAGTAATTTATATATTAGTGCGAATTTTGATAAAAGTCTGATTTGGTGTTTGGCAAAACTGTACGAGATTCTAAAAACAAACTTACAAACCATTTTGGTTGAACACGTCGCCATCTTGTCCCAAAGCAAAAGTAATACCCTCAAAATAAAAATATAGATTACCTATATAATAGTATTTCCTATCATTTTGGTCAATTTGTACCTCGTTCCTACGAATCTTAGGCGATTAGTACGATTAGTTGTTATTAATAATTAGATAAATAATCCTGCGTCTCGTAAGCAAATTGTAGGTTATGATGTAGTGCATTATTTATAACGCATGCGCGTATTATGATTCGATCGTTGGGGAATCGTGACTGTTACTAGCTCTAGAAATAGGAAGCGGTTTGCAGATGCCGATCCTCACCGTGCCCGGCAGTGTGCCTTTCAGGGCCTGTACAGCCTGGTCCAAGGTAGCATTTTTGATGCACTTGTCGTTTACTGATATAAGCCTATCCCCGGGCTTCACCCGCCCATCTGCCTCAGCTGCCCCGTTGGGCACCAGGCTCCGAATTACAATTACTGTCGCTTGCAAATCCACAGGATCTTGATAATCCAAGATGGAGAAGCCTAAACCACGATCAGTCTTCACCAGGTCCACGTATTCCACTTCCTCACCCCACATTGCAACGTTGGTATTCTCTAAGGACCTGGATTTCGCTTTCTGCAGACTGTTATCGTCCGTTATCGTTGCGGTGCTGGATGTATGGATAGATGTGTCGCTTAAAGCTTTAACCATGCGTTGTTCTGGCTGTGGAAGAAGGTTCTTTAGACTACCGCCCAGAATGTTCCTCGAATCAAACGCTTCTGGGTCCTGAGATGTGTTAATCACGCGATTCTCCTCTGATTTCCGTGCACACACCAACCGCACAGCATTAGGAAGATCACGCAATATCTTAACCACCTCAACGTGCTTAATTCCCAACAGCTTCTGTCCGTTGACCTCCAGTAGCTCGTCGCCAGAGCACAGTTTGCCGTTCTGTCCTACCGGACCCTCTGGTAAAATCGACCGGATGTAATGATGTGGTCGTACTTCCACCCCAGCTTCCACGTCCACTGTGCCCTCTAAGCTAATCCCCAAACCGGTAAGCTTTGTCAGATGCGCCACTACAATCTCCGACTCATCACCTACGATCAAACTCCACTTGCGTTTGATCGACGTCTCACACTCCTCGGTAGGTTGCGCGTCAAAATTGTCATCGACAAAGATCTCCTTCTCTGGATATTCGTAAATCTCGCTGTTGATCGTTGTCACAGATTCGCCCTCTGGCTCGATAATCGGCGCCTGCAAAGTAATTAACATGTGTGTGGACAATCAGAAACGCAAATATGAGAAAGAGCTAAATAATGGTAGGTTACGAGTAAACATCAATCGTTCTAGTAGTAGGTCACCACGTGAGACACTAACCCACATTGTTATGCAACGAGCCAATCACACACGCGCGCGTGCTCTAGCATGCACGAACACAATCAATCAATCACTTATAAAAAATGAGGTGAGGTGAGAGAAGAATGTAGATGATGATGATCGAACGGTGTCGGTGTTCGTGATGATGGTAATGGTGATGAAGCATACTATGCGTAAATGTGCCATGTATGTGTACAACTGACTTACTTCGGTATCAATTGGAATCCAACTCAAGGTGGTCACCGATGGTGACGGAGGACTCAGGTCCTTCGCCTCGGTACTAGCGAGTGCCTCCTGCAGGTGCTCATATTTGGGCCCACGCAGATAGCGCTCCAACGTGAGACTAACCTCAGTCCCAGTCTGTTTGAGTTTCTCAACTGCTTCGTAGTTGCCACACTCCTGGAGACTCTCGCCGTTCACCTCGATTATTCGATCGTTGATGCATATCGTACCGCATTTGTGCGCCTCACTGCCCTCACTGATGCTCTTAACAAAGATTCCACTCAAGTCTTCGCGTTCGCATACATACCCCGCGATCGTAATCCCCATACCGTACTCATTCTTATTCAAACATACCGATATCCTCTCCGTTTCCGGCAGCGAGGTGTATTCAATATCAACCGGCGTTAGTATAATCTTACCCCCATCCGGAGAATCGCAATTACCATTAACAGCTAAGCTATTTACATCTACGTTTATCACATTCACCGAGTTGATGCCGTAGTTAAAGGTGTCAATTGCCGGGTCCTGATTCGAGGTGGATGCCGGTTCGACCATCTCCACGGTCGTACCCGTCGCTGAGGATTCACCGTTGTAATCGCCAGACAATTCAAAGTTTTGACCACATGCATACTCCTCGTACCCGTTGGCAGCAAGCAGCCGCTCCATCTCCTCGGGGTCATTGAGCACCTTTGTGGGCACAATGGGTGCAGCGCTGTGCAGATTTGAGTAGCAGGTTGATTCAACTGGTCTTGCCACCACCATGCGCACCTGCATTCCTGCCTGTCGCAGGACACTGGCGACCTGGTCGGCGGAAAAACCTCGTAGGTTAACATCTCCAATTTGGATTATATGGTCCCCGCTTTGAAGTCGTCCGTCCTTGTCGGCAATACCACCTGGTAAGATCGACTTGATGACGACGCCAGTGCTGCGCCCACCGACAATCCCAAAACCTATACCCGTCCCATCATTCACCAAATCAATCACCTCAACTTGTGTCCATTCCGTACTCAGTACCATCTTGCGTCTTTATTGGCTCATTCATTCTCTTTACTTTAGCATTAAGTCCGCGCACATACACCCAACTGCAAACACAAAAACAAGGTACACCACAATCAGTTACAAAGCCCATTGGGTTTAGTTTTCCGCAATCCTCACATGTGAGAGTCTTTCATCTTCCTCGGAATTTAATGAATCCTGGTCATCAATCTTCACCACCAATACGGGTAATTCGGAAAATACAAAAATATAGATAAACGATAAATCACGCCATTAATTCGAATGCTAGAATATGGTAGGAACAATGAATAAAATCCCAAATTTCACATTGTTGAGAAATAATGAAGATCGTCACATTGAGGAGAACCGAGGACAACACTGCTACGAAGCAAAAAAATATCAACCAACTCCACACCAAAATAACTTTATAAAGAAAAGCGATCAAATAAAACAATAAAACCAAGAAAACTAAAATTAATGGTAATTTATGGTTTCCCAACAAATATTTACGAGTGACACAAAGTGTATTCCATTATTTTCCATTGCCAAAGGTTTTCTTTAGGGTTCTATACGTCCTTTGTTATTTTCTCGTATTACGCTGCGTGTAGTTGGCTACAAAGGATTTTGAACAACTGGCAAATGGTCAATTTCCAACCAAATTAAGTGCCTGCCATGAGCAGGTGGTCTTCTCCAAGCGCGTTCATAAAAGCATTCGACAGCAAGTAAACATCTCCTTTGGAGCGACACGACACAGTCTTTTGTTTCTTCGAGATTCGAGCATAGCATGTACGTGCTTTGCCACTTAGGCAAAACAAGGGCAATACTTTGCTTTTCGAGTTGATATGATTATCCTCTTCGAGTGCTCACGCTCGAGTAACGCGTCATACTAGTTACACGTTCCACTAATGAGATTTGCGTTTTGCCGGGTTCATTTTTATTAACCACAATTTATTTCACCGTTACGGTAGAAATTGCTATTCTGAATATAATGGTACCAAAAAATCGCAATCGAAGGAAATTATATAATTCCATGAACCAGATTCGATCTTATTGTTAAATTGGAATCCTTAATCTTTGCTCTAGAATAGAATTTTTGTCCTTTTATCTTCACTCTTTATTATAGCCTTTTCCAAGCAAATCATCGTAATATAAAAACGGTATGTTCGCAGTTTTAAACTTGACTGCATCAAAGTTGTGAGCTGGAAAATTCCTTTTTTCTCAACAAAAATCTTCTTCCACTGTTATGAATTTGCACTAAACCTTTGATATTATAATTGATGGATGAATATACTATCCAGATAAAAATCCGATGTAATAATAAAAGCAAATTTTTTCAACAATTTTTGATAGTGGCCCACTTTATAGCTCCATCCGTTTTTATTTATGGTATTTTTTAAGTAGCTAGGTATGATCTAAAAACTTGCCTTCATTTCTACTTTATTTTAATTTCATTTTCCCTAATTTATCTAGAATTGCAACAAAAAGAACATAAAACACCTATACACTTCCTGCTTTCATCTACGCAATATAAAATCTTTTGGGAGACAAATACTCAACGTCCTTCAGGCTAAAAACATAATTCACGGTCAAATACTTCACGTAATTCAAGGCAATAAATTGTTATTTTGGTACTCTATGAATGCGATTTATGAAATTTCAGTAGCTACACAATGCACTACAAATTAATAAATATCTAGTGAATGATTGCGTTGATCCAGATTTTTGTGACTTTATCTCCATTGTTATTATCAGTTATTTCTTGGCTCACAGAATCGGATCAAACGCGTAACAAAGATAGCCTTGTATATTGAAAATACCGAGGAAAGTTTCAATAGATGTGCCCGAATAAATTTGCCGCGTAAATTCATCCTCTGCAAAGAATGGAAGGCACAGAAAGTTGTAATAATTATTTTAAACTGCTTTTATCCGGCATTGGATAGAAAGCATGCCAAAAAGCTCTAAAGATTAATGACAAACCAAGGTAGCACTCAAATTAGATAAGACCAAAAGGAAAAAGTTATAGTTTAAAGACCAATTGGATTTATTAATGAAGATTTGTCAAAGCATGCAAAGATTGATTGCCCTAGCGGATTTTCACTTCACAAAACTTCAAAGTTTGAAAGTATGTTTTGCTGTAGAATGTTTTCCCGTCATTTGGTATTCAAGCGATTGAACCGTTTCGCGCTCGAGCTACGCCTCCAAAAGAATCCCCGCATCCCCAAAAACGTGCTTTGTGCCAAAACTTAGTCAATAATTTAGCGACGGTCCCAATTTTGACCTGAGATCCCAAAAGCATCAGACGTATACCGTATGCATCATTTAGCAATAAAACCAAGGAATCAAAAAATTTAAATAATAAACATAAATAAAAATAATACAAGTAACAAATATAATAAAACAATGAAAATCGGTGAAAGTTTTTAACCAACGACAATCAATAAACACAAATATATTATGGAATGTGAGCATTTCTCCCCGCCCATTTGAGGTTATTTGTAAACGAACACAAAACCAAACCCACATAACCCACAGAGTAGCCCAAAACAAAGTCGAAACGCGATAATCCGATACACAAGACGCAAACGCCACCAAAGAGGAGCTAGAGCGGCAGGAAAGACTTACGTCGCGCTCCCCGTTTCACACTCCTTTGATCAGTGCTAAATTGATGATGATCACGTGCGCACAATATTACAGTTGATGTCGTAAAAAGTCACTGTGACGTTGCCGTATCCATGTTCTCACGGCGTGCCCCTCAGATGCGTCACTCGAACGTTGGCGGCGGCGTGGCGGGCGCGGGTGGTCGCCATGGAGAGCACCGCGAGCACTGAATACGCCGCCACCGATGTCGTTGTCGCGAAGCGCTTTCTGAACGTGCGCCGCCCCTTTTTCTATGGTGGTGGCGGACTGAAACGCTGCTTCCCGATCGCATTCGGCATCCGCGCCCCCTTGCTGCTGCAAACCGGAATCAGGATCGTGAGCGTCGAGTGAAAGCAACTGAGGCAGGCAATTCTTAAAAAAATCAATTACAATCGTATACGAGTCCGTGCTCACAGAGGTGCCATTTCATATTATGTACAGCACATACAAAGAGTTCATCTGGGGACTTGAGTACACAAAGCCAGAATGTTCGAATGTCAATAATAAGTTTGTTCACGAGGTAGACGCAGTTTGTTCGTCGCAACTTACAGACTCGTGAGGAAATGGAATATCGCAAGTCTATATAAACGGATGCATGACCACGTCGAAGCAAACAATCAAAACAAAGACATAAAGTAAAATCAACAAAACTAAGTACATTACCTAATAATCGATGTAGAGCAAGGCCGAGTATGACTCGGTACATACCGTCTCTTAGAGGGTAAGATGCCATCGTTGCTAAAGGACCACCTATGCATAGAGGGGACTTATTATAGATACTAAATGTCTTATAATTAATCGGGTGGTACACTTAGATATTATTTCAAATGTAAATATTTTCTAAACAAAGTTATACTATCAAAACTAGTAGGAAGACATACAAACAAAACCAAATTGTATAAGCTAAAATTAATCATTCAGTAAATCCATAAGTAAGAGATCCAAAAAGACAACAACACTTTAAATTTGAACAAAACTATTTTAAATAACTATAAAATTATCCCAATCAAAACTCCCAGACTATAATTAATATGCCGAAACAAGCACAAGCAACGAATTTCATTCAAACAATAGAAAACATCCTGGGATTTTGACTAGACCACATACTATACCATAAAAACTAGGGACTAAAACCATGAGTGCGTACCCATTTTCGTGCCAATGTTGTCATCGCCCATTTCCTTTAACACGTCATACAATAAAACTACAATTAAATCATTTTGTTTCAAACAAAATTCAATATCAAAACTCCACAATTGATTTGCATGTTCCTAATTAAAACTGACCAACCTCATCAATATTGTGTCAAAACAATCACAAACAATGAATCTCATCATAGCAATGGATATTTCCATTCGTAATCATGATTCATCCACCATTTCGGTTCATCATCTCATCAACCTTCCTATGACCTCGCTTCTCTATGGAGGAATGCATGATCTAATTTGGAATATTCTGGATATTAAACCCAAAAACCTATCCTTAAACGTTACGATGTTTTTAGCTGCACTAAAAATGTTGACGCTAATTCGGAACAGACATGCCTCCGCTCCGGCAATAATTATAAAAAATTAAGATGAAAACTTAAAGATATGATGCCAAGGTATGGCACGTTATCATACAACTTGAACTGGCCAGTGTGCAATCTTTGCCATTGGCCAGCCTATGCCCAATGTAGTATGCCCAATATTTTGCTTCATAAAAATGTCACAGCAATATCAAAACTCTCCTTGAATAAATAAATTAACTGTTTTTTGGTATAATACTACCCAATGACAATCCAGTTTAATTAACTTTACACATTTGATGATTGTCGCACGTAATCAACATTAATTGCTCGGAAGGAAAAATATTTTGAATTCTTGGTGTTCTGTTTGGATGTGATCTCTGGATTGTTTTCATTGCATGTTATGACGCAAAATGGTAAATAAGTTATGTTAATTGTCTGCACGTACTGTGGCCCACGCCCCAAAGACGATGCCGCTAAATAATAAACTGGGCATAAATGAGCGGAGAAAATTAACATGTCGATGCTAATTAATGTAGATTAAATAACAATTTTATAGCGTACAAACTATAGAGCAATATCTCATGGTACTTGGTGCTTAATAACAATACAAATAATGATAAAC
The DNA here is from genome assembly GCA_027574925.1 of Ecitoglossa quadriceps. Taxonomy (NCBI): domain Eukaryota; kingdom Metazoa; phylum Arthropoda; class Insecta; order Coleoptera; family Staphylinidae; genus Ecitoglossa; species Ecitoglossa quadriceps. Next base: position 286,886 of record JAODGC010000006.1, read on the forward strand.
ATAATCTTTCTTAATTTCGGAAACATCTCCAATATCAAGGGTCGCCTCTTAACGCTCCGCTTGTTTATACGTATCTGGGTAAATACAGATATCATGTTATCGTAGCATCATTGTGCTTGTTTATCGGACGCGTGGAGATTTAAAATTGAACGCATTTGTTTGACAATAACAAAGTGTGTATAGATCATCCCATCAACAACACCTTCAAACAACCTATACATAACATCTAAGCAACCAGCCAAAAATGGACACCTCCCTTCGTACCAGTTTAAGACAGTTAATCGTCAGCATATTTAGAGTGCACCTCACGTCCAGTCGATAATTCCTGCTTGCACATGAAGTGCCGCAGAATTCAATTAAGTCTAAGATAGGGAATTTATCCAAAATGCACTTCACGTAGTCCTCCTCCATTCCTCCATTCAGTCGGCAGAAAGGAAGTGAATGATTTGGCCAAACAAAGCACTAAACATGGATATCAAAAATTCCAAATATTAATGACCCAAGTTGATATGGCTGATAACAATTAATTGGTTTCGTTAACGATCTAAGGTCATAGGTCATCCAACGTGTTGATTCGTTCTCACAAGCGACTAATTCATGCCCGTGTAAATTTGATGGCAGAAGGTCAAAATTAAAGTGATTCCCCGCTATAATATTGATTTGTATTACCACACGTATTAATGCACTTGATGGATTACACGTGGCAAGTTTACTGCACCTTGGGCACGAACGGGCCTTAGTCCTTCGCAGTGACAATGAACGTGACCTTTACTCCACTTCCCTCCAGCACTGATAAGAAGGCTATGATGACGAGATCCAGGCAGTATGAGACACTGTCCCACGTTGCCCCACAGCCAGTCGAGTCCAAATCAAGCCCACTGTGGCAGTGAGGCAAGCGTGGCCACCATGATTGCCGCCTCGCCACTTTAACAACGGTAGCTGGGCACGCGCTGCTCCACCCCGCTTCCCACCGCCGCTCCCAGCCGCCGCGTCTCAATGAACGGCGCGATTGCGAACACGAGCAGTCTGCCCAAGTAACTCGTTGGTGTCGGTGCGCAGGTAGTGCGCACCTAGTTGAGTGTTGAGCAAATCCGTCCCATTCACGCACAATACACCACGCGTGCGTTGTTATTTTTAGTTTGCCGCGGTTTTCGCACGTCGATTCTGTTGCCGTCAGCTTGCTGCCCCCATCGCTATCACTACCGCTCGCCACTAAACGGCTCCGGAAATATGGTATCTAGTTTAAATGACATCAGTGTGATCCTGTTCGATCTCGACAACACATTGATACCAACGCGGACTGCTGACAAATTAGCGTGCAATAAGGTAATTCAACCTTAGTACATGATAGTATCACGTGAGCAACCCTTATCTGTCACTAACCCTTGGTAACCCTATAAGGTCCTCCCGAGGGACCCAATTACCCCACCGGCACTTGTGAATTGAAGCTGGATTGTGGGATTTGTTAGTGGTAATGTATGTTGTCACGAGTTAAATCATTCGTGCCATGACAAGTCGCATTTGTCTTCCTGGTGCAGAACGGTACTTCTGAAAATTTTCCACTCGGCGATTGCAATCTCACGGAGCGCGCACGTTACGGACCTGCGCAATTTATCAGCTGACTGCGGCAGCGCTTCGCGCTTCTAACCAACAATTCGCGTGCGCCAACGTTCCCGAATGTTCATCAGCAATCATCGCGTAAAACTCTAGAAAACATAATGCGCATCACTTGACAACAACAAACAAAGCACCCTCTAAGCAACACTAATCTGTAGTTCACGTCGGTGTCAATTCCGTCTCTTGGTGTTATTCTAGAATAAACTTTGTATTCTATACACGCGCTCCTTGACTGACAAAAACAGCGCACTGCGTTTCCATGCTTTCTGGTTGGTGTGAGTGCGTGTGCGCGGTAAGTCAGTGACTTGTTTCTAATTTTAAACAACGCCGCGCGTATGAAACCGATCCAAAAACCTTTTTACCTATTTTGGAAGGCAGGCGCGAGTGTGAATACGCTAAAAATAGGGCGTGTGCGTCGCGACGCTGGGCGGTGGACGCACAGTAAGAACAAATCTTGAACGCAAATCGTTTTGCTGGGCAGTCAGTATTTATCCCGGTACCGGCGCGTTGTCTTGTCTGGTGCAATCATGGCTCAGATATCGGACGCGGTGAAAAAGTGCATCGCAATCTTGCAGAATGCGACCAGCGACACAGAGAAGTTTGCCGCCTTGTTTATGGTTACCAAATTGGTGAAAGGCAAGGACTGTAATGCCGCTGCAAAGAAAGCTATCTTCGAAGCTATTGGTTTCCAGTTTTTGAAGCGTCTGCTCCTCACTGGAGATGTCCCAATTGATTGTCCACCTACTATCTACAAGTCGGTCGCGTTATCAATCCTTACGTGCTTCTGCAACGAACCAGACCTTGCCACTCATCCGGATATGTTGGCGAATATTCCTGTCTTCTTGGATATTGTCCAACAAGCGGATACTGAAGATTACGATGATAGTTTGATCATCATTGGAGAAGCTTATGGATGTCTTAAGAGCATTGCTTCATTTGAAGCTGGACAGAAAGCTTTGTTTGATATTGGAGCCATTGCCAAGATGACCGAAATCTATGCGCAACAGAGTTTCCAAACTGATGAAGCCCTGAATATCCTCGTTGTTCTTGTGAGCAGATTTGGATCTGCTTCATGGGACAAAACTGATCCCAAGGGATTTCACACTATTGTCAACAAGATTGCCCTTGATTTCGAAACAGATCAAGATGAAAGAAAGTTTGAGTTGGGTGCCATTTTGCATGCGCTTCTCTACAATTGCCACAGAAAAGTGGTGGCCGATACCTCTGCCGTAGAAACTTGGCCCACAAGTGTATACAAGGGACTTTCAGATATTCTCACTAGTAAAATTGGTAAGAAACAAAGGGATCCTGCTTTAATTCTGGCTTCTACCATGTTGGATCTTCTTGGTGCTGAGTGGACATTTACTGATGAAGAAAAAGGCAAACAATTCTTGCTTTTGCTGGTCCAACTTTCCGCGGTGGAAGTTAGAATGCAGCTTGAGGGGAAAATGTTGAATCAGGCTTATTCTCAAGCAAATCTCATCACGGCGTGTTTCTTGATGTTGGAAATTCTGATGAATTACATTGCGACTGACCAGTTGGATTTGGAACAGAAGGAAAAGCAGACTTTGTACACGGGTCTCAAAGGTGCATTTTCCGCTGTTATCAGTTTCCTCACCAAAGTATCCAACGATAAAAACAGCAATAATTTGGAAGCGAATCAGAAATTGTTTATCTGTGGTACTATTAGAGTACTTGCTGCATGGTTAGCTCAAGAAACATCTGCAATGCGTCCCCAGGTTTACCAATTGTTACCCTACATTATGGGACTTGCTAATGAGTCCTTCGAGGCGTGTAAAATTAGAAAACTTGCTGAGAAGGCTGGCACCCCGAGGGTAATTGATGATCCGATGAGTAGATTCGACGTTTTGCGAATTCTACTTCCCGCTATGTGTCATCTGACGGTTGAAGATGATGCCAGGAGAATTATGTTGAAAGCAGGACAGGACAAAGTACTCTATGATTGTATGGAATTTCACTGGTCTATCGTTCATTATAAACGTCCTCCCGTTCCGAAAAGTGAGCGATTGAAGGTCCTCGCAAATCCTGCCATTGTCTACTCACCTGAAATGCTGGAAGATATGAAGGACTCTCGCACTGCAATGATTAGCATGTGCAACATATTGATGAACATTGCAGTTTTAGAACCGAAATACATTGAAGAAACCGATGTATTTAATGAACTTATGAAATTTATCTTTGAGAATCTTCCAGAATTGAAAAATGTCCATGAGAACCTCCCACTTCACGGTAACTTGGCTGTTTTGGGTTTACTCTTAATGAAGCAATTGAATAAGAAAATTAAGAAGAATGATTTCTCTATCTGTCGTTACATTCAGGTGACAATTAGATGGCTTTGGGATGCGTATGTTGTCGATGAGTCGAGTGATACCGGCTTGGTTGTCGCAATGAGCTACAAAGAATCCTGGTTGGAAATTACTGAATTATGGTTCTTAGGAATGCAAACAATGAGCTCTGTTCTGGCTGCTATACCATGGATATCGGACTTTGCCATTGAAAGTGGTTGGGCTGAAGGCATTGTAGAGTCTCTTAAAAAGGTCAAGATTGGCCAAGTACCACCCAATGTCAAATCAGCTTATGAAGACTTTTTATGTCGTTTGACTGACGCCAACGAAAACGTTGCAGCCGTGTTAAAGAAAGCAGACGCGTTGAAGGCTTGCCGAAACCATCGGCTTATGGAATTGGGCAAAAAGCTCTTCGGCGACTAATCGTATCCAACGCCGTTAAAATTAATTGTATTTAATATTGCGCTTTTCGGCACTGTACTTTTGCTAAATGTCACTGTGTCGAGCCTGTTTTAACCGCAAACTTGCAACGGTAATGAATTGTGAAATTAATCTTAACTCTTAGCGTATAGCTTTTTATACACCACGGTAGAGATGTTTCTTTGGGCGAATGTATGTTTTTATGCTGAATTTTGAAGAATAATGCACATCACATTGGATTTTATTATTTGGCTTTTGTTTCCCCTTTCCTTGAATATATTTGTTGTACACTTATGGATTCCCGGAATGGGGAGCACGAAAGGCACTCATTGGTGAATCACTTCGAATGTATCACTTGCTTATTGTTTTTCTACAACTGCGAAAAAGCAATGCGTGCTTACATGCGACGATTCCGGAAGCAAATTATAAATCTACACTTTACATACTTGGCACATTAAGTGGAATACCGATTAAAGCACACGAATGAAATCATCTACAGCTTCCTGACTACAAGAACATGTCAGATATGAACAAGTCATATATGATTGTTTGATATAATTTTACTGTGACCCTAAATATTTCATGTCATAAGAACATTTTCGACATCTACACTTTTTGGTACTCTTCAGCCTTATTTCCATCACTGAAGAAACCAACATGTAAAAAAATGTGATAACCTAAAATATTTAAAAACAATCAACCAAATATCAATCATACGTCATCTAGTAGATAAATAGGTTGCATGTTTTAAAATTATCACACGTTTTGTGCATGGCTGAGTAGCAATTACATTAAATTCCTCTACATATTTTGACAGGCGTGAATTTAGAGTTCACATCAAAATATGCTACTACTTTCGTTTAGGAGATTCTATTGTATTTAATTTTATGATGCACGCATGTCAAATTGAAGATTTGTAATGCCTGACACACTGCATCATTTTTGTATGCATATGACTGTTTATTCTGATCATTGGCTGTGTGTTTATTAATAAAAAAGATTGGGAGCACAATAATTAATAACTTGCAGCCTCAACATATTTGTTGGTTTAATAACTCATAGTTTTGACGCTTAGGCATTAGAAATAATAGATAAGGCGCTTGTAAGCAGTTGATTCTTTTAAGAAATGCGAATATTCTTAAAACGAGCTTTTGTATAATGCCCAGGGACCCCTGCCAAGATTAATTAATTATTTTGATTTTTTATCTGTATAAAACGTCCTCGAAGTTATTTTGCTTAGTGAAGTTCAACGAGATATTGATTAAGCCATTTGTTTCATTCCTTTGTTTGGACAAAAATAAATTATTAAGCATAGCTTTGTTTGGAATAATCGCTACATTGATTTTGATAAATGAAGGAAGATATAGATGTCTGCGTGGTCAGCATGTGGACAAAAAATAGGAATATTGATTCCACGTCATGCGTTTATTATTTATTTCGATAAAATTTGAAAGCGTGGATTACGCGCTTTGTGACGCTTGTCTACGATTACGCAACTCATCGTCGAGTGCAAATTCTGGTTTCATACAATGAACCATTTCAAGTACACCGCATCGCGCGAATGTAAAAACCGGTCTTGTAACTTTCTTTTTGCCAACATGCTAAAGCAACTACCACAAGTCAAATTTACAGAAACTCATCATCAAGCAGCTAAATGTTAAAATGCCAAGACGTCGGTCAGCACCTTAAAAAAATCTTATTTTTGAGGCCACAGGAACAAACATTTGCTTGTTTTTGACGTACCTTGTTTTAACTCGGATTAAACGCCTTGAAAACATATTTATCTGCTTCGTTTGGTTTTACTGCCTAGCACATAGAATAACACAATTTTTAAAAATTACATGTTCCCTTTATATTCAAAAATAATCATGACATACGAGCAGCGTGTTTATGATCCACACGCGCTCAATGCGAATTCGATCAAATGAGGAGGAGGAATGGGACTTACGAAATTTTGAACTTGTGCCAAGCACAACTCTACACGATATTACCCATACTAATTTAACCCAGTTCATGTAGATAATCTTACCTCCACGTGGCATAATCTGTTTCAGGTGGGCGATATCCTCGGCGAGGACTATAATGTGCCCTTGGAGCGAGCACGCGTGATCTGTACTAACTATTTACGCACATTTCGTGAATGCCCCGACAGCCCGCACACTCCACTACATTTGTGGCGGCACTTATTATGGAAGCAAGCACTGGGAAATCAATACAACTATCTCACAGGTAAGGATTTTTATACTATACTATAATATGTATGAAAAGGTTTTTGTGACGCGCCCAAGACCTGCCTAGAAATGATTGCTAAACTTGTTTCCGATGTATTTCGTATAGAATCCTTGCTGGGATTCCTGCTCGGCGTACCTTAGCCCGCCTCGTAGAGCAATGACAAGGTGCAGGATAGTGCCTGGATATACCTTGTAGTCCTCCAAAGTCAAGTCATCTCGCATCTTTTTGCCTTGATAAATGAGCCGCTGCTGGTCGATGGGTATTCCTGAAACACACGCATCGATAACGATTTGTAAACGCGTTGGGGTGTGATAAAAATGACCCGACTTGCTCGCACCCACCTTCGAGTTCTGCCAATTTTCTTTTCACGTTTTCGACCGTATCCACTTGCTCTACTTCAACTTCCAGCTCATCAGCGGTCAATGTCAATACTTTGATTATCATCTTGAACTAATTTCGTCAATACAATCAATTTAGAAACGGAATTTTAATCTTGCGATTCGATAACTTTTAATTTAGTTTTGTGTCAAAGTATGACAACATTTTGATTATGTTACCTTTCATTTCCAGACAACATCTATTTAAAATGGTTGCATCTGCGATATTATTATCTTGCAATTACACCCGAAGTGACGGCACTTCTCACGCGCCTTCGTACCAAGTACCAAATCGGATTGATCACCAACGGTCGTTCTGCATCCCAATGGGAAAAGATCGACAAACTCAATCTCAAGTCCTACTTTGACTTAATCCTAATTTCTGGTGATCTGCCGTGGGAGAAACCGCAGAAGCAGATCTTTATTGAGGCTTGTTTATTTCTTGGCGTGGAACCTCGCCAGTGCATGATGGTTGGCGATAAATTGGAGACAGATATTTTGGGAGGGATACAAGCGAAGCTGGGCGCAACTGTCTGGATACCACTTTCCAGTGAGGATCAAGCAAGCGAATACTATCCTGATTATACAATCGAAAAGGTGGCAGATTTACCTAGCATACTTCCAAAGTATCCGAATCACAGTGTCCAGCGACCGAAAACTTATCTCGATCGCCTCAATCGCAACTTGGATTCAGACGATTGCAACAGCAACAGCAGCGATGGGGTTTAAACCACCTGATTTGAAAAATGCCACCTAGTGCAATAGCTGCTGCATTACCAGGTAGATTGTTGTTGTCAACTCACATGATCTACTATACTAAGAGAGAGGAGGTCAGTGGTAGTTATGACTGAATTACCAATAGTTTTGTGAACTTCAATTGAAATGTGAAATGCATGGCTTTTGTGTAAATAGTTGCAAGGCAATTGCTCGCAGATTCTAATGTTACCAGCCTTTATTCATCCAGCTATCTGCGCCGCATTTAGCTGTTCGGTTGCAAATTGCAAGATGGCTTTGGATGTGGTAGCGAGAAGTGGATGGAATTATGACAACGTTTGTCTTATTCGGCAATCAAATACCAATGTACACAAAAAGGAACATAGTAATAATAATTTTGATAAATCTCTGTGATACACACTTTTTCAATTTTATGCATAAAGATTTATTTTATTATTATTCTAGTTGAGTAGAAATACGCTATCAAGAAGAAAACTGAATGCGTTGGTAAAACGCGACGTATAAATGTAATTGGTACGTAATAATATTAAAATATAAACAACAAACTTTGAAATACTATATAACAAAACGAATTGTAATATTTTTCACATGAGTGAGAAGTAGTTGAGTGGGTAGCACGTAAGGTATGATATTTTGTGATATCCATCGATCCAAGAGAGATGAATTTACCTATATGCAATATGAAGAAATTTATTAATTGTTATTGCGCAACAAATGTTTATCACGATCACATTATCAAGAATAAAGAATTTATCAATCGAATCAGAAGACATCTGATGATACAAAAGTGCAAATATTTCGTTTATAATCAACTCCATCCACAAACATTCAATACTGTACTACTATATAATTAATTCTCATTTAAGTGTATTCCGCGATTCCTCAAGGGTATAACCGACGTATTTAACTAGGCCAATTATATCTGGACAACGCTGTAAAGTTTTGTATAAACTGATTTTATTGTCCAGAGCACCGCCGAAATAGTTGAGAAGTAGATAACAAAGTACCTGAGAACAAGAATTTAGTTGTGGATAGCCAACAAACTGTACCAATGTACCTATTAACATATTCCAATTCTTAGATATGTGCATTTAATAATTTGTGACATGTTATATTTGTCTAGAGACAAATATCTTTACTATTTACGGGTTGCATGGTGTTAACAAAATAATATATTTACTTATATATCCCTCAAATTATTAACAAGGTACATCACAATATGGTAGAAATAGTCAACTGAACCAAGAAACGTTCTAGTTAATTGTATCAGGGAGAACTAGGAGCATTTACTTTTCAATACACGTTTAGTTGAATATGCTTGTAAATCTCTAACACAATAGCATATAAACTCAATAACAAATGAGTATAAAGTAGATTATTTTTATGACGTTATTGTTTAATCAGTAATTGTGCCGATATGTTTTGCTATGGCGTAACTCAACTTCCCTATCGGTTTAATTAAAGTTTACAGTTTTCTTAAATGCACATTCACGGCGCGTATTTTATGTATAAGCATTATAATCAAATAGTATTGTAAATCCGGCAGCCATTTAAATTGTCTAATACTTATTTATTCTTGTTACCACATAACATGTGTATTTTTACATGAAGTTAAACGATTATTATTGTAATAAATATCAATAGCACAAGCATCTGATTGCATTTGGTAATAATCTATCAATACTAACTACCTTTTAATGCCCAACAACTGGTAGCATCATGAATTCAATTTTAGTTCAAAAAGTCGTAAGTATAATTAATCATATTACTTTATATACTAAGGTACACCAATTTATTGTAACCACCTAAAATAAATTATGGAAACTTTGCTCTTTGTTAGTAATTGAATAATTTATTATAAACTCACGACGTTTATGTGTTATAATTGTGAGCGTTAATATCTAAGGACGAATAAATCTTTTATTATTTATTATTATTATTATAAGTTCGTTAAATACGCTGATGAAATTGAAGGTAAAACGTTTCTGTTTCGTCTAATATAAACAATTACTTATAAGTTTTATGATTATTATTAAATGTAACTGATACAACACAACTTCGATGTCAGATTTATCAATCCCGTCGAGGAAACTACCCTGTAAATTGCATATTAATATACAACTCTACTAGTCTAATTTTTGCATTATCTTTTCTTCAAGCAATTTCAAAACGTCTGAGTCTGTTAGCGCCGATAAAATTGTTTGGACTAACGAAGGAGGTTTTATCTCAGATAATGCACTATCCGAAAATCTCGATATTTGATAAGCTAAAAAATCCACCACTTCAGTGCTTGACATATCGGGGATTAGCTGATACTTATTATTTTCTGATATCTCCTTTATCTGACTTGCATTAAGCGAGTATACCTCACCCGATTTATCGGAAGCTTTATTCTGCTTGATGCTGCTTTCTATTAGTTTCAATATATCTGCAGTTGGTGTTTCAGATAACTCTTGCTATAAAACATTATTAATAAGACAACATTTATGAACAACACATTTCATAAAATAACTTACTGTATTGTTAACTATGGCATTTTCTCCACCATTTTTCAAATCATTTGTTAAAACTTTTACCATCAATAACGTAATAGCTTCTGAAACCCTTTTCTTCCGGTCAGCTTCAATTGGAACCCATGTATTGATACTTATTGATAATTCTTGATTCTCAACATAATGCCACCAGCCATTTGGTACAAATAACACCTGTCCTGCTTCTAGTATCACCTTTTTACATTTGATTTCTTAAAAATAAATTCACAAATATGTGTGTGTGCACAAATCCAGAATCATTTATTTACTGCTTAGTAATTCCCCAATATTTGGCGATGGGCTATAGAAGTTAATTGAGGAATATATGGTTGATTCTTCATATGGAATTCTTGTTGCCTTTAAATCGGTCTCAGGAGGGAACAGTAACCATAACTTTCTTTACAAGAAATATTAAAGCTTTAAATATTCAATATAAAATAAATATACCTACTTGCCCATTATTTGAGCAACCAAGTTGTATCCATATGTGTCAATATGACAAGGAGTATGTGCTCCCTCAGATCCTATCCACATGGTACAATCTTCAGCCTTGATGTCAGGATATCCTAACTTTTTCCAATTGATTTCCTACTATAACAATGGGAATTACAATCCAATTGCACTTACCTTATGTTGGGTGATAACATACATTTCTAAAATCATGCTTATCAACAAACCACTGATTCAGATATTTGTAGTCAAAGTACAACCATTTTTCACTTTCATTGTAATCTTTGAAGTCTTCAAAGGTGCCTTTCACTATTTCACAAGACTTTTCCCATTGTGGCTCCTAAAGCATTATATTACAATACTAAGATATTTAGGTCATAATAAACTTACACTTGTTTTCGTTTTGTGTCCAAGGCGAAATTGTAGTTCCGTATTTCCTAAACACTCTTTCCACTTTGCAAGATCCCAGGCAAGAATATCCCAATTTAGCAAGTTATTGAAAACCACTGGTTCCTTTGATGATTCAATTAAGTGTTTGATGCTTGAACTATCTATATTCCCCGTGTCATTTGTTTTAGACATTATTAAACTATTTCGAAATAGTTTATCGGTAAAGTGATCACAAACCGGTAAAATATCGAATAACCTCAAAAACACAATGGTAAAGGCGGTAAACGCGCATGAGCGAATACCACAAAAACCATCGATTCAAATAAGTTTAGTATTTAAATTGCAACAAACTATTATTTATTGTATTAGGATAACATTACTTTGACACTTACTGCATTGTTAACACAATGATTACTAGACACTACATAATCAAAATCAGTGAAATTTTTTTTTATTTACGTTCTTACATCAATAAACTGCATGATAAAATTCAATGACTTCCACAATTCATAGTTTATTGCTGCTAAAACAAAATGTTTATTTTGGCATAAAATAATATAATGCATTTGTTACCTTAACGATATGTGTTTAATTGAAAACTGAATAAATGATTTAACTTGGTGTTTTTGTTTAATTTTGTTTTCAATCTACTTAACAAGTTGGCGTGTGTTAGCAGAAAACAAAAAAATATCAAACAAGAATCGTTTAGTTCACGGAATCATTTGCCATCCATCTTTTGGTGCGAATCTTAAAAATTATAATCTAAAGTTGAAAACATGAGAGAAATTGTGCACATTCAAGCAGGACAATGTGGGAATCAAATTGGCGCAAAGGTAATTCTAAATGTTTGCGGAATTATTTACGCACATTTTAAAATTCATTCCACGCATAGTTTTGGGAGGTGATTTCTGACGAACATGGAATTGATCCAACCGGCACCTATCACGGCGATTCCGATCTGCAACTTGAGCGTATAAACGTTTACTACAATGAGGCTACAGGAGGCAAATATGTGCCCCGAGCGGTTCTTGTGGACCTTGAGCCTGGCACAATGGATTCGGTGCGTTCGGGGCCATTTGGTCAAATCTTTCGTCCCGATAACTTTGTATTTGGCCAGAGCGGAGCCGGAAACAACTGGGCTAAAGGCCACTACACCGAAGGAGCGGAACTGGTGGATTCTGTTTTAGACGTGGTGCGCAAAGAGGCGGAGGGATGCGATTGCATGCAAGGTTTCCAATTGACACACTCTCTCGGTGGTGGTACAGGCTCTGGGCTTGGCACTTTGCTAATTTCCAAGATCCGAGAAGAGTACCCGGACCGTATCATGAACACCTTCTCTGTGGTGCCGTCCCCAAAAGTGTCCGATACTGTTGTGGAGCCCTACAATGCTACCCTCTCAGTGCATCAATTGGTGGAGAACACTGATGAAACCTATTGCATCGACAATGAAGCGCTATACGACATTTGCTTCAGAACCCTGAAACTTACCACTCCAACATATGGAGATTTGAACCATCTGGTGTCCGCTACCATGTCGGGCGTAACCACTTGTTTGCGTTTTCCTGGCCAACTCAATTCCGATTTGCGAAAGCTAGCTGTCAATATGGTTCCATTTCCTAGGTTGCACTTTTTCATGCCTGGGTTTGCGCCACTTACATCCCGCGGCAGCCAACAATATCGTGCCCTTACTGTTCCTGAACTAGTATTGCAAATGTTTGATGCCAAGAATATGATGGCTGCCTGTGATCCTCGCCACGGAAGGTACCTAACCGTCGCGGCCATCTTTCGTGGTCGAATGTCTATGAAGGAAGTCGATGAGCAAATGCTGAATATACAGAACAAGAACAGTTCGTATTTTGTTGAGTGGATTCCCAACAATGTGAAGACCGCTGTGTGCGACATTCCTCCTCGTGGTTTAAAAATGTCCTCCACGTTTATTGGTAATTCTACGTGTATCCAAGAATTATTTAAACGCATCTCTGAGCAGTTTACTGCCATGTTCCGTCGTAAGGCTTTCTTGCATTGGTATACTGGTGAGGGCATGGATGAGATGGAGTTCACAGAGGCCGAATCTAATATGAACGATCTGGTTTCTGAATACCAGCAATACCAAGATGCAACCGCCGAAGAAGAAGGCGAGTTTGATGAAGAGGAAGAGGGCGATAATGAGGGCGACAACTAACGCAGTTGAAGACAGAAGTTTTGTTTGCTACTTCTCGCAAACACGCTGCACAATTCTTTTGTTAGTTCCTAATTTATCTTAATTACTGCTAGACTGGAGAATCAAATTGCACAGTGAAATCTTTATATCTTTTTATAACAGCCCTATTTGAAAACAGTCATAAGACCGAATGAATAAAAAAACTCCTATAGTTGGACTCAGCGATGCCTTCTTTATTTCTATTAGTTTATTAAATGAACTGGTATAGACTGAGATTTTATGTGCATAATTCATGCAAACTGTAGTGGTTCTTTGTGGATTTGTTCTATGAGCGAGGTAGGTACTCTGTAAAGATTTTATATAATGGACAGTTTACTAGCAATGTACAAACCTATTCTCCTAATTCATGCAAGATTCTGCATTCATGCATGGTTCTTTATGGACTTCTTCTATGGGAGAGGTGCTCTGTACAAGCCAGAGATGATTGAATACTACGTGTATTTGGCTTAGATTTTACATATTAGAAAGTTTACTAGCAATGTACAAACCTAGTGTCCTAATTCATATACGTTGTAGTGGTTCTCTATCGTTTTCTTCTGTGGGGGAGGTGCTCTGTACCAAAGGTGTCGAAGACGCTAGAATAATGCGAGTATTTGATTAAAACAACCGCTTAGTTGTTCAATTATGACCCTTTGGAGATTTATGTTACCGTAGCAGAACTATCAAAACATTTTTACATTATTATGAAGTTGGGATTCTGGCTGGCATTAAGTAGAGGTTGTTGCAAGAACAACTCTATCAGATCCAACTTTCTTAACTTGGTGGGTAAGTATTGTATGATTTCTTATTAATACTACTGCACTACTAATGTAATTTTTGACATTCAATTTTTATTATGATTGCAGTGACGTCCAAGGTAAATTAATCATTCCATCGCTTTATGGCAATATGAAATATTGTCAAAATTTGGCGGTTTTAAATGGGGGTATATCGCTTAAATTGGAATGAAATTTTGGTGAGTTTTTGGTATACACAACGAGGTTAATGGTTATTATAAATTTCGAACGCCAAGAATGTTCTCCAAGTTTTAGTGGTAAAACAAATTTCCTGCTACAATGGCAACCAATAAAGTAATTTCCATTTCTATTTAGAAAGACGCGTTTTTCGCATTCGAAAACGTCGATACCAAGGCATTCCTGCGTCCTCATTCAATCGAAGTTTAAGATATGCGTACTCATCTCAACAGCAAATAAACATCAAGAATTTGCCAGATTTCAAATACTCGCATATTTACAACCGCACTAAGAACTTTTTATTAACATCGTATGACCGACTAAAAGCCATAAAAAGATATATAAGTGGCTCGGATGAATACTGCAGACATTGCCGTCAACAAAAACAGGTCAACACACAGAAAGAAACTAAACTTCGTGCAAACTACTTGAATAAAGCATATAAAGTGAGCAGTAGTGAAATACTACAATTCTCAAATCGGTTTAGTGATAGTTTTGTCGAGAAAGTACAAAGTCAACAATACCAACAGCTGAGAAATAGAAATATTCAAGAATTCAAAATGCCTTGTTGTGGCTGTCGTTGTTCTGAACCGTCAGTTGAATATTACTACACCTGTGATGATCCACGACGTCTGCTTGTTTCCGATGGCACTAAGAACTGTCGCCAAGCACCCGCAATCCATTGCACAGTTAAAAGAAAGAAATGTCGGAAGTGGTGGCACTGTGGAAAGAGACGATGCAGTAGTAGCTGGTAATGTAAATATCATCAACCAATAATCTGATAAATTCCTTTGTGCTCATTTTTTAGACTACAATCAAATACTAATTTTGTAGCAATCAGTGCTGTTGCTGCGGTCCAAAACCACCCAAAGTGAAACGAGTGTACTTGTGTCCAATGTCTTCTCATCATCAATTGGTACATCCTCGTCATTGCAAATACTCAACTGATAGTAGATCAACGCTACATAGGCTTAAATATTTTATAAATAGGCATAATTATAGACAACCCAGTTGCAACTCGGCAGAAATTGAATTGTACAATACCTGTGTAGACAATTTTGATCACGAAATATGCAGACCACACCATCCTCGGTTACCACCTTATAATTCGTGTCCGAAAGGTTATCGTATTAACAGGCGCCAACGATTAAGTGATTCTCAAAGTAACTATGCTGATTCAGAAGATGAGTATGTTGACGAACCAGATAGTGATACAGATGACTGTTGTTGCTGTTGTCCATGCCGCAAGAATTATAACACAACAAATGTGCAAACAGATGAGATGGATGCATCTTTAATACCAAAGACAATCGACACACAAACAGATCGTTGTGTTGGAAAGAAGAAATGTTGTAGATGCTGCAGGAATGGATGTGGAATATGCAAAAACTGTCCAGATTGTCAATATAGAACATGTCATCCGTATAAACAAAGTACTTCTAAAAATACAAAGAGGAATAGACGATCACCAGAAGTAACACCAAATATAACACCCGCAAATAGCCCAAGATCTAGGCAATGCACTAAAGCAAAATTCAAGAATAAAACCAAGACTATTATCTGTAAAGCTGCTTCCGTTCAACATCACCCATCATGTCATACTTGCCTGAGACCCGACGAATATAATTGCGATAACTTCATAAATACTGGGATAAGTCCATGTCATCGAATGCATAATGTGATGTTTAACACCGTCCAACCTACGCCACTGCTTTTAGACAAAATGTTTAAGCCAATTAATCCATTAGCAAATGTAACAAAGAACTACTATAATTCCAATCCGTTGAGGGTTAAACTTGGTAGCACACCATTTTTAAATGCCTGCTTACCAAACGATGACTGCATAGATATCTCCGAATCGAATATTTCCGCGAAAACAAAGCAACGTTTTATGAATGCCGTGTGTGATTCAATTTTATGTGATCTCTCATCGAAACGAAGAAATTCTTTCAGTGATTTAGTTAAATCACCTGACAGTGGCTACCAGGAACCTAAAAGAAAGAGATCGTTTTTCTCATTGAAGAGGAACAATAGTTCCCAGAAGAGTTTAAAACAAGCAAAGTTTCCAATTGACCACATGATAAAAACGCTTAAAAATGACAAAGGTGAACCTAAACATACCGAGAAAAATGTAATTGGAGAAGCATCAAAAGTCGTTCGTGGTATTTTAGAAGACATTTCTTCAAAGAAGGATTACCGTTCATCTAATGCATCAAATGGTGATGATTGTGATGTGTTGAGAACGGATTCATTGCGGAATATTTTACTAAACATGACGAAAAGGTCTAATGCCAGCAACAAAAAAACTGATTTGGAGGCATCCAGAAGCGATTCAATTCTGCTCGATTATGAGTTATTACCTGGTATGTCAAACTTTGCTGGTGAGACCGATGCGACCAAGGTGGATAATGCCACAAATTTGTCAGATTGTAATGAAAGCTACACGAAACTTATGAAAGCACTTGATGTGGTTCGAAACAAAACCAAGCACAAGATGTCAAAATTATAGGGATTCAATAAAAATTCTTTTGTCCGTCTTTTTTATTCAATATAAACAAATAATATACATATCTTCTTATGACCATGCGTCACTAAGCCTAAATGCATACGTTACGCAACATGCACGCCAGCAAACCAACAAGAAACATTTACTTCGATCGCGGTAGATCACAGAAACTATTGAGTTAGCTACAAAAAAATACCTCACTACTATACACGTTGATAAAGGGCGTCTATGCAGGTAGAAGAGTGCTGATGATTTGCATTACATTTTCTTTGCTAACTGGGCATTTTGTGTGGAGGGAAGCGCATTTTTCAAGATCGCTTTGCTTTCCCATGTCGATAGCTTGCTTTATCGTAGAGCCGTCCAGAAGGTATGCAAAAAGTGAGTTGCTACGGAAATAAAAACACTTGAGTTTTTAATTGATGCCATTATGTTTGAACTTACTTGGAAACAGAATAGACCAACTGATCGACTGTATTGGCTTTTCCTGTTTCAACTCCTTTCTGAGCTTCATGGACGTATGAGCAGATAATGCGCTGCATGCAGGAGCTACTATCAATATTGTGTTGTTCCAATGAGTTGTCTACACGAGCCAACAAATCGGTGATAGAAGACATGTCATTTTCAAGACTCCTGTATCCGTATCCACCGCCACCGGTGGAGAAAACATGGGCCAACTTGGGTACAATCAAGATGGCGCCCAAACCAATGAGTGCACCAAGCGCAATGCCTCCGATGTCAATCTTTAACGGCGCCATGCCATATGCCATACCATTGTTGGTGTACCCAACGCCACTGCCAGTGTTACCAAATGAAAGAGCGGAAGTACCAAAACGCTGCAGACGGTCGACGGGTTCGTCCTTGGTTGCAGCTTTGCCTTGCTTATCTAATGCTGTGTCGTTTTGTGGGATTTGCTGTTCGAAATAACGGATGCTAGGCTGAAATCTAACGATAAATTCATATTGAATATATTTTTCATACTTTGGAGGCGTGTTTATTAGTTAAGTTTACCCATCATCTGGATTATACTTTTTTGGACTAGGGCTTGCGCTGACCATTACACCCAAACCCATAATGACACCCATGACCACTAAGAATCGACTGCTGTTTGCGTAGCTGGACATCTTCATTCTTGGTTTGCTGGCTTCTTTCTGCTGGTGCGTGCGTTATAAGTGCTGTGGTACCAAGTAGTTGGCGGCGACTGATGTCTTCAGCATTGCTACCAGATGGTTTTATACGTCGCGAATGTCGCGCTACAGAGGACACAAGACAATAGACAATGCATGATGTCTCAACACGATGGTTCGACGACATGGGCGTCATTATATTAAACCACATTTAATGCAAAAATATCATGCACAAATGAGATAGATGTATAGAATTGGTGGATTGTTTATGATCATTGCAAATATGGCGTGTGCAAGTTCTATAGCATCTTCACTTTCGTTCGTTAATTTCAAGCGCCATAATATGTCGATTGAATTTTTCGCTCTCTAAATTTGTGCCTGCACTGGAACTATGTAGAAGAACAGTGACAATGCTGGAACACGTTTTATAGAATTAAGGGTACATTAATAACCGTAAGCTTTGTATGTAAGCTATCAACAAACAAGATAAAAAGTAGGAACTTTAAAGTTCATAACTATAATATTGTTAAATTTAAATACATCTTTAGATGGGATACAAATGGGCTAATACGTATGCACATACGTTATGGTATTATATTACCATCTTCTATGAATCCACTATAAAAATTGCTAGAGTGAATTGTTGGAATTTATTAATCCATATCAATAAAATGAGAGAACTTATAAAGCATAAAATGTAATAAAAGTAATAGTATTATGTAAATCTTTTTTGTGTCTGTTTAATAATTAATATGTGTCCTATATATATATCAAATTCATCATCAATTATTTCTTGGACCTAAATATAATTTAATTTGCATTATTTAATGTCCTCTTTACTTTTTTTCCTCAATCACATGATGTCTTCTCCACACGTTCTCCCTTCTTTCCATTAGGCAAAGGAGTTGTTTTTTAATCTATGCTCGTAATGTACTATTTGTGTCATCCAGTCAACAGAGCAGATCATTTCAGAACAATGTTATCCACAAATCCTCTCATATTGAAAGACGTCATTCTCGGTTTACAACACATTTAGGCATTTTACAACAAGGCGATAAATATAAAACATATTTAGCAAGTTTTAAACAATTTAAGAAGGGAGGTAATGTAAATAACTATTTTTGCACAAATGTTCTGATTTCTGATTGTTAGTGGGTTGTTCTAGCGTTTCAAGTGTCGTTGTACTTTCGCTTAAAAATAATCAGAGACTTTCATTTTTATGCTCATATCTATGTTACTCTAGCTTTCAGAAGTAAAAAAAAGCATATAAGATAGTATTTGTTGTATTAGTGTATTGTTGAGTGTGGTTAAAAAAAATAATACTGAAAAGGCAACAAGCCAAAAATATTATATCTATTTAATAGCAAGTGTCATAGTACAGTTATATAAATACTATGAATGTATTGTATTATTTATATGATGAATGTGTATTTATTTGATATGCTTACAACTTATGCTTACTAAGATGTGCAAATTGGTATGAATTTAAATAAAATTTACAATATAACGTAAAAATATATTAGTAGCTACTAATAAGTTATGTAGAAAGTCTAACGTCTGATTTTACTTATTTAAGAGCTAATTTATTCTTCAAGGGGGTACAGGTTAATGTAATATAACGTCCTACTAAATTCAGTTTAAATAACTGCCAATAACCCTGATGGTTGATGCAGTTTAATTGAATGTATAACTATGACTTAAATACACTAAATTACTAATAAGAAATGATGGTTCAGTTTGCTCATTTTGGTTTATAGTTACATTTGTTCCCTTTTATTCTCTTTTTTATATCTCTTTTTGAATTTCAGCTGGTAGATAAACATCGGCATTAAAACTCAGTCATTGATCATTAACCAAATCAAATTTGTAAATGTGAATCAATTTAGTTTCATCACGTTTCTTATATTTACCGAATGAGCTTGTTTTAAATTATCAAATATTTCCACGCACCAATTCAGCAATTTCATTATGAAATCTATATAAAGTCCTTTCTGTATTAACCGTTTCTGTTTTAAAATAAAGTTTAAATTGAGAAATATAAATATTATCAAAAAACAAAAAACACAGTTTGGCTAATGTTTGAAAATTTCAGGAAAAGTATATTTTCGCTAATATTGTAGACATGAGTATTTTTCAGCAAATGTAATTCAATTTATAGTTTGCAATAGAGACCCAAATCACAATCCTCTTCCTTTCCTTGATTTGTTTTTGTTTGCCTAGGACCTGCAATTTACTAAGTGATCAAAATTTACATTACACTAGCAACCCCTTTACGGATGCTAGAGAAGCTACTTTATGCTTGTCTGGAATGGTTTTTCTTCTATGGTGAGCTAGGTCCATTGAATCGGGAAGATTAAACATCTCAAAAGGTTTTCATTATAAATGAAGTAAACCACTGGACGCTCGCGTTACTCGTCTTAGAATTTCGTAATATTTTGACTCAAGTCTAGGATCTTCCAGCGTGGTTTTGCATCTGTACATAAATTGGAAATAAATAATAATATATTTGCTAGATATTTATTTATATCAATTGTATATATTTCCCAATTATTGTATGTTAAAGTCATATTAATTATACTCAATAAATTAAATATCATGTCGTTAAAATTTTCTCTTTACTACTAATCTGTCACTTTCCATTGTTAACATCTGATAAATTGTAGAATTAAAAAAGTACGCTAAATTGTCAGCAAACAATTACATAAATTATTTACTGGTTTGTTACGCTTGCCGTGGTTAATTCATAATTGAACAAAGCGAAAGCGTCACTCAAATGAAACGCTTCTAATAGCGCATTCAATTGTGGCTCATTTTCCTACTCATGTCCAACACGACAAGAAAAGAAATTATTTACACCTCTTAATTTATTGTGAATGCGCCAGGATCTTACCTATGTACTATATGCTTTCATTCGCAATCAGTTAAAAGTGAATGTTGGTCGGGAAGGTTTATAGTCCGACGATGTGGAGGTCTAAGATCAGTTGAAGAGTGTGCCCCGAAAGCGCAACGTCGCAAGTACACACCGCATACAATCAACAACTAGCAACCAAAACCTAAAACAAAACAAAAAACATCAAAGTTAAGTGCATTAGTCATTGTTTCTCTTTGCAGTTGGCAAATATAGTTGTTTAATAAATGGCGTCGACTGTGAAGAATAATGCAAGTGCTTTGTGTTTGGTTCTTGTGGTGTTTGCAAGTTGTGCGTATGTGTGCCGTGCGGATAATTTTACCGACCAATACCGCCATCAACAAGGGTATCGATACGAAACAAAGCAAAATCGCTTATTCTCGTTCAATACTGAAGCTGATGATAAAATTGATGTAAGTAGAGAGTAGTATGTAACTATCATCTGATAGTGATGGAAGTGCATCACATGGACCAAAACTGATCAATTTTAATTATACCGAAGATTGAATTGGAATTTTCGGTGCCCTTCATAAGCGTACCAGTAAAATCCAAAGTAGGCAATGGCGCATTGGCAAATCTCAACATTGGAGCTGTAGCGCTAGCGGGTATTATGGCTTTCGGGGCAGCTTTTGTAGTACCGGCAACCTACCATATCTTCAATGCCAAGGGAACCTTTGGAGAACAAATGAAACCACCATATGCAGGAGACAACCTAAATTACTACGGCAACAAATATCGGCGTAAGTTGCATTGTATTCAGTTTTCACCCTCAAACAGTGAAAGATATAAGAGATAATGCCACCCATGGCTTGCTGCATTTGTAAATCGAGCAGCCACAAACATGGTAATCTTTTTCTCTCGTGTCGCGCTTTGCAAATTAGAACCAAACTCAAGAGAAATAAAACAGCAAAGCATTAGAATGAGTAACAATATAATAAACGAAATTAAAAATGAATGAAAAAAAATTAGATGCTTAGTGTCAAGTTACTTCTTTCCTTTCTTGCCCTTTTTTCCTTTTTCATTTTTCTTGCCTTTGCCACCTTTTTCTTTCTTCTTATCTTCCTGCGGAATATCATTTTTATCGTATTGGGATTCAGTGTGACATATATGCTTGTTTTTATTTTGAACTTCCGGCCGGACTATACCAGCAGGTGGTGTAAATTCGATATCCAATTCGCTGGACTTGTCGTCAGATACTTCAACTCCATCAGGATCATCACCAGTGCACAAACATTTCTTGAATTGATTATCTTGCTTTTTCTTTATAATTTTAAATTCTAAAGGACTACAATCTATGTAAGGATACTCATTCTTGCCCATTGTTTTAGGGTCTTTTAATGGGTTCATTGTTACGTAAACCACTCCATCCTTCTTTTTCACAGTTAACGTTGGTTTAGGTTTTGACAACTGGTTGTTTTTCGTAGCTTTTAATTTACTACGCTTAAGTTTTTCAATGAGGCCAATATCAGAGGTCTTAGATAAGCGTCTCTTTGGTAGAGGATGTCTAAGCATTGGTCTCGGAGGTAGACCCAGTTTCTTACGCTCTGCGTTGATAAATTTCAGCATTGTTTTGCCAATAGCACCGGGTCTCCAACCAGGTCGTCTTTTAAGTTGGGAGTACGATGGGAGAATATTCCATCTCCATCCCATATCCCAAGGCACTCTTTTTGCTTCATGGCCGCAATCTTTGTGCCCAAAATGTACTCCTGGATAATACGTGCCTTTATCATACACATAACCTCTACGTTTCTTTTTCTTTTTGCCTGCACCTTTAGGACTTTTTGCTTTTTTTGTAGCAGGTTTAAGATCAGTGCCACCTGCTTCAGCTTCCCGTTGGCGTTGAGTGCATTTTTTACAAATCCGATCTCCATGAAATTGAGCACAGGATATTTCTTGACAAACGTTTGTGTCCAAAGGATCAGCGATATATCCGGTCATTTTCATTTGGTGAAGGGACGCATTCAAAGCTTTAAGAAGGCCTACAGTAGATTTACTAGTAGGTTTTAATGACTTCTGTTCGTGTTTAGAGGTGGTTTCGGTTGGTTCTTCTCCAGAATGATGTGTTGTCTTTGTTGCTATAGATACCTCTTTGAACTCTTCTACAGGAAGGAAGACCCCTTCCATTTCTTTTTCTTCTTTTTCTTTTGCTCGTCTCTTTTCTGCTGCAACCTGTCTTTTAGCTGCAATGTTATATGGACACATGGGGTTTCCACACTCTTTCTGCACCAATTCATTTGTATCTATGCATGTTCTATAAGGACACGAAGCATTACCACATGATTTCGTCTTAACATTACCTTCTGCATATGGACATCTATCACCACATGGCTTATCTTTACGTAGCGTATATGTTTTTTTATAGTTGTCTGGTCGCACCAAAGGGCATATTGATGGAGTACACTCTATATCCTTAGGTGGTTTCTTTTGTGTGTATGGACAAGTTGGTGGACAAATGGAACTACCAGCAAATTGACAACCAAACATGCCGCAATGTCTCGAGTCAATAGGACAATGACCACATGGTAATTTAGGCTTTAATGGACAATAAGGATTGGTACATTCACCTTGCGGTAATGGGTCCGGGCAATCCCAATGAATAGGTGGTAATTCGTCTAAAGACGGACAAGGTTTTTTGCATGGAAATACTGGCAGTATGACATCAGGTTCAACCCCATATTTGTTTGAATGTGGACAATACGGTGAGCCACATCCTTTACGACTTTTGATATTTTGTTTGTATGGATTGACATCATCAACAGTTAACTCGTCTTTTTTATACGGACAAATGTGTTTGTTGCATTTTATTTCGTTCTTCAATGGATCTCTTTCTGCAATAACACAAGGTTCAGGCATAGGTTGACAAGTGTCCTCATTACAGTCCTCTAATTGTGGACACTCAAGGGTTGGGCATAAATCAGGCGAGGTGTCCGTAAATGGGCATTCCGTTCTTCCACAAGGCACTGCTGGTCTACCATCTGGTTTAGGTGCAACGCAACTTGCATAACAAGCTGAATACGCATCCGAATCATCAGCGTCATCGTAGTCCTCTGTAAAACTATAGTCAGGATAATGCGGGCATATTGGCTTTTCACATGGGCCTAAAAAAATTGTTTGTTTTACAAAAGAATCAACACTGTACTATTATGAGCATTACCCATTTTAGGAGGACAAAACGGTTTGTCACAAGTAACATTACAAATATTTTTACATTTTTCTTCTAAAATGTTATAATTCAAGGGACAGGTTGGTAATCCACATGGTCCTAGTGCTTTTTTATAGTCACTCATCACTTTGTTATAATCATTCATCAGATCTTGACATAAAGCAGATACACTAGGCATATGATTTTGAGTTTTTCGTTTATTATATTTATTTCTACTAGGACTACCACCTCTAATTCTTAAAGGCGATGGATACCTAGGACCACCTCCCCTTAGACGTAAAACTGGAAAGGGATTAAGTTCTATAAAGGAATCCAAGTTGAATTAATCTGGCTTTGATATGTTTGTTCAATCAATGTTTGCGATATTACCATTTCGATTGGAAGGTGTGGAAGCGGGAGCTGGGTGAGGTTCATCCATGATTCGAAACTCGACAGCAAGAAACAAAATTCTAAAATAATAGCTATTTTCCGAAATCCTCCAAGAGAGGAAACGTTTAAAAAATGGTGTACTTGGTTCATTATGAATTGAAGAAACTTCCAAGTTTTCAATCCTTCTTTCTTGTTCTGGAATTGCTTGAGGACTTTCATCAGTGCCACAAGATTTTTCTTTTCGTATTATTACTCCACCAGCTCTTAATCTTACAGCGGCATTTGTTTTTGACCAATTTTCAAATTGGGAGGATTGTGCGTTACACGAGAGCATTAAATTAATATTCTGTAAGTGTATTAAACTCAGACTTCTTTCCACTGCCTCCAAAATTTCTGAAATCAGTAATCAAATTTAAACATCTTACAGCCAATGAAACTCAATAAATAGACAAAACTATATGAATTTAATTTGATACCATCTCAAACGAATTACAAAATTTAGTTTAAAAATAATATACTTATTGGAGATTATTTCTTTTTTCCCTTGCCCTTTCCCCCCTTGCCCTTGGCTTTGCCCTTACCACCCTTGGGTTCCTTCACAGGAATAGGTACATCGTCAATATTATATTGCGCTTCAATCTCAGCCACCTCAAACTTCCGGATCAATGTTGGGTTTCGCAGTGCCGCTGGCGGAGAAAATTCTATGTCTACTTCGCTACTGTCAGAGTCCGACAGTTGATCTCCACAGTAGCAGTATTTAGGTTCTTTACAAAGGTCATTTTTGGTAATTTTAAATTGAATTGGTGAGCAGTCTATGTAGGGATTTCCATCACCAGCTTTTTTTACTTCTAATGGATCTGTACATCAAAAAGTAATAATTAAGATATGCGTATTTCTGAATTAACTTATTACAGTTACCTTTAACAGGATGCATTGTCACATTAACCACACCACCCTTTTTAATAACTTGAACTGTGGGTTGGGATGGTTTTACTCCTAAATCTTCATGATGGGATTGATGCAGACCAAATGGTCGCTTGTCTCGCATAGCATTGAAATAGTCCATGCGGAAAGCAAGCATTTTACTAACTGCACCAGGTTTCCAACCTCTTCTCGGCTAAAGCAAGAATTAATTTTTTTTAAAATGCTAATGCTTTTTAAGAAACTTACCCTAAGTCCACACACATCGTCGTGGATATTCCATAACCAACCCATACGTTTCGGAACTAAGAATTTTGGTAACACGCAATCTCTGTGTCCAATTTTATTGCAAGGTTTGAATGATTTCTTATCAAATCGGAAGTTAAACTTTCGACATAATTTTGACAAAGACATTGGTGTTGAATTTACACGCATTTGAGAAGACTTGGACTGTTTTGCTTTTTTTACGGTGGCTGCCTTAGTCATCGGCTTTTTTATAGAAATTTTTTTAACATTTTTATCACTACTTGTTGCATCATCTTTTTTGGATTTTAAAATACTTCCTTCTTTCATAATACCTTTATTTTCAAGCTTTAAACTTGAACGGAACATGACCGCTCCCTCTTGCATTCTGGTTTTCGATTCTTGTTTCTCTTTAGATTTGAATTCAATAGATTTACTAGATTTATCTTTACAGACACCACATATTTTGTCTGCTCTTCCACACGTGCTTTTTATACAAGGCGCAATTTCATTTTCAGCAGCATGCGACAAAATACAAGAGTCAGATACTGGTTTCATCGAAATGGAAACTTTCCGTGCTGATGTTTTTGTACTTGATTTGATAACAGACATAGACAATGATGTTGATTGTTGTCTCTCCTCATTACGTTTATTTTTTCCACGTCCGCATGGTTTACAAACTTGCTCTTCTTCCTCTTCTTCAACTTCTTCGGCTTGCAGAGCTTGTTGACGTTCCCAATTTTGACATTCTGCAAGCTTATCTTCGTATATCTTATATGGACATAGTGGATTTTGGCACTGTTGTTCTGTTTTCCGAACAAAAGGACAAATTGATGCTGAGCATTTAAGCTCTTTAGGAACTTCTCCAGTATAAGGGCATACAGGAGGACATGGTTCCGCTATAGAAAAAGGACATCCTGGAAAAGTACACGGAGCACATACATATGGACAAGCAGGACTTCCACATGGACAACATGGCTCAGGAAAGTACTTCTTCAGCAAAGCATCTCGTTTTATAAACGGACAATCAGGGTTTTTACAATCGCCCTGAGGTAACGGATCTGGACAATCCCAATGAATTGGAGGCAGAGCATCATGAAACTTATAGGTCTCTTGTTTTTCATAATCTTTGAATGGAGGAAGATGATTGTCTTCATCTGGTTCCATTCCAAGTTTAGCTTTTACAAAAGGACATTTTGTATATCCACATCCAGGCATTCCTTGATATTTAGAAAACTCTCTTTCAGCTGGTGAAATTGCAGCACGTTTGTATGGACAATTCTTTATACCGCAGCCTGTAAATTCATCTTTTTCCTCTAAATTAACATCTTCATTCGCCAGTTTGCAAATTTTACTCGTATATTCAGGATCTGTTGAGTTACAAACGCCTTGGCAAGCATCGCCAATTATGTTAAATGCAAACGGGCATGTGGCTTGTCCGCAAGGACCTAAAGCATCTTTATAATCTTTTAAAACTTTATTGAATTCATCCATAAGATCTTGACATAATGTGATGGGATTAGGAACAGTGTCACATTTAGGTCCATCTTCAGCACCACCTCGTAATCTCAATGGTTTCGATTTGATTTTCATGGGATTCATAGGACAATGGGTATAACATTCGGTTTTACCTTTTGTTTTACTCTTTGAACTAGTATTGGATCCTATTGATGATGTTGAAGTACTGGGTAGTTTTCCAGCACATTTACAATCACTCTGCGGTACAAATGGCTCTTCGGCTTTTTTGGGTCTCTTAAACCTGCCCAAGGGTCCGTAGTCGTCGATCGTACCATTGCAGTGGCTCAAACCATACACACAAGGCGCATCAACATCATTGTACATACCTCCAACGCCACTAATATGTTTTGCCAATGGACCAATTCCATATTCTTTGAATAACTTGGCAGCTGGACAGTCAGGATGTTTACACAAGCGCTTCTCAATTTCACTTACTGTCAACGCTTTGTAATCAACATAAAATGGTCGAAATCCATCTGCACCCTCTTCACCTTCTTCCCCATCACTCAAACTAAATGATCCTTGATAAACGTGCATTCCCATTGCATTTGCCAACATTGAAAATGTACTCGCATCCATGTGTAACTCAGCAAGATTCATCACAGCGTGTTCAGCTTTCATGGGAACAGCCATGGTAGAACAACTAACACTACTTCCCAAGACGTTTTGAAACATTGCAGTACGATCATTGTCATTAAACCCAAAGAATACTGATGGTACCATTGATGATGTACTACCAATTCTACTTCGTAGTGATAAAAGAGTTTCTGTTGATTTTGTTCTTTTATTTGGAGGTATGCCATAAGGTTTTGCAGAAGCACCAACTTTATATGCTGTGTTATAAATAGCACCAATAGTCATGATGTCACCATCAGAACCATCTCCATGTCGTTTGCATTCAAAAATAGTAGCATTATCAACGGATTTGAACAAGTAAGTAGTTGGTGATTTGCCTGGTGAACCATCGGCAGCAGCAGAACCTGCCATTCTCTGTATATTGGTATACACTGTTCTCCCAAGGAAAGACAGTCTTAAAAACATTGATATTCTTGCTGCAAAATTACCATTTTTGGTCATGTCAAAGTCATCTTCGAGGCCAACAGGAGTAACGTATCCTACGCTGTCAGCTGTATTCTCTACCATGCTAATAAATTCTGGACTCCATGGTAGAAAAAGTGTTGCAATTTCTTCTTGGCTGCTCCGTTTGTCAGACACTGTAATTTGAAGCCCATCTTTTTTGAGGAGCTCCTTAAATTTTTTAGCGTCGATTGGAAAAAGTATCGATCGTCCACAGTCGATATCAACGTCTTTCTTCTTTGAACTGCGCTCTTTGGCTTCGAGATTTGCCAATGCCCCCATCACATCAGTGTGAATTTCTAGGACACCAATGTTAGGACATGTTGCATGAATGACAATGTCGCTTTTTAATGGTACGGGTAGTTTATCAAAGACGATCTTATTAACAAGCACCTCTAACATGTATAATTTTTCCATGTCTACGAGCGCGTAGTTTGGAATACAAACCGAATCCGAAAATTATGTTTTCTACACGGCTGTAAATTTTGCACGAACAAATATAACTCACAATTTTTACACTCTCATCATCGCATCATGACACGAGAAAATTTATGTCAATTATACTTTAATTTTCATTAGTTGCAATTCAATTATTTTCAAATGGATGCTAGATTAAACGAATGATTCAATTCTGATGTTTTTTTTATCTTCAAGGTGATGACTTCTTTGCTACTTCGTCACTGTGGACCTTTATGGCATCAATTGACAAAACTCTGACTGATCATAACATCGACTCCACATCCTGCATGCAACGAGCCATTTGCTGGACTGTGAAGGACTCAAACAAACGTCTCGTCTTGGGCAAAGCTAGCAGCACGGACAAAATCGTCGATGGTCTTGCTACCAACAGTTGGGTTAACCACCTAATGGATGGATCCGTTTTTCAAGCAGCAATCTCAAGTGGGCTACGAGGGGAGAACTGCTCGGAAGTGTATAAACAGTGTACTATTGACCAGGAGACGGTTCGGCGTTTTAGCAAGCAGCTGATGAGCGCTGTTTACAGCAGAAAGTAGAAAGCCGGTTCAAAATTAAACATTACGATTAAGTCAAGCAAAAGATCATTAAGAATACCAATCGTAATTGCATTATTACTTAAATCATAATATAAGAACAAATGTATTCACAAGTAATTAATTAACAACACGGTAAACTTTGTATCTAAAGCGATACGGTACCATACAAACTAATTAAAAATTGCTTAATGTTGACACGATTGAATAAAAAGATTTATATGCAGATGATGCAATTCACACATTACTTAATGTGATTTTATGTGATTTATTACGAATATTATTGAATTGTAAGGAATTAAAGTTAATGCGGTGTTAGTTCTCCACGTATATTCGTCGTGATCATCTAAAATAAAAACAAATAAATTAATCTGAGAGCAATTCACGACGTTTATGAGTTGAGACTAATTAATTTATTGTTGTCATCACACACCTTTTTCTTCTCTGCCAACGATAGGTGTTTCAAGCCCAATATATAAGAAAGCTTTGCCAAAGCTGCGGAACCAGTCATATCATAGCCTGGGATGATGCCAATTTCCTCCAAAGCCTGTAACACAATTTATTATCCGCCGCAGTTATTTCGAAATTAAATTAAGCAAGTCAGGTAATTGGGATTAAAAAATAAAGGTCGTGTGCTAAATGCAACCGTATTTAGTACCTTGCCAGTTTCATAGGTCGCTGAAACAGTGCCTTGCACGCATTGTGTGACATTGACGATAATCACACCATTTTGCACTGCTGTTCGCAAGACATTCATCAACTCATCATTTGCGCTTGGAATATTGCCAATGCCATAGCTCTGAAAAACAATACCTTCCATTCTGGGTGTAGAGCATAAAAACCCTTCGAGCTGCAAATGAAGAAAATGGTTATAAAGGTTAATGCATATTTAATACTCTCTCTTCGCACCATTGTTGCTGTGATGGTCGGAAATATGTTCAATATCCCAACATTGTGGTTCATTTTATCGTGCAGTTTTAAGTCTGAGTTGCAATATTCCGATTTTAGGATATATTCTCTGTGAACTATTATTATGCGGTATGTTAGTTTTGTTTGTTTGTTAATTACTTGTTTGTTAATTCCGTCCTTACCTTTGTATCCAATCCCAACTTTACCTAGGCATGGATAATTAGGACTGCTAAATGCATTCAGCATATTTGAGCTGGACTTTAACGTGCGGTTGCCTCTGAATAATTGATTGGCGAAAAACACGCAAACCTCGGGAATATTGTAGCATGCCGCAAACACTAGCGCCGAGTGAAAATTATCCTTGGCATCGCTACGCGCCTCAAAAATCGGAATTTGTGATCCTGTCACGACCACTGTTTTATTCAATCCTTCAAGTATAAAACTCAACGCTGATGCAGTGTAGGATAATGTGTCTGTGCCATGTAGGACCACAAAGCAATCAAAATCATAGTAGTTGTCCTAAAATATTAACGCTAACTAAATATTTAAACATTAGGGTTGTGTAATATCAAAGAAATACCTTTATATCGGTGGCTATCCTTGTCCAGTCATCTATAGACATATTACTGCTATCCAACAGAGGATCATATTCTTTGATTACGAAAGTGATGATGATTTTTGTAGAGGGCGCTCCATGGACGACATAGTGTCCTTCAGGAACATCACCGTCGAATAGTTTTTTTGCCAGGAATTCATCGTGTAACTCGGGAAGAGATTGGATTTTTTGTTTAAAAGCATTTGGAGCTGGTGAGTAAACTAATAGAGAGTAAAAGAGAATTAAACACAAATATGAAGTGGATATAAACGACAAAGAAAAAATGTTTGATTTAGAGTGTGAATGGATTTTAGTTTGATTGATTCACGATAAAAGCATTGATCTGAATCAGGTCAATGGATTAAAGTGCATGTAATTAATTGGTTGGAATATCACGTGATACAAGTTGTTGCTCTTATCATGCGGTGAAAGCATGTTAACAATTTAAACACAAAACAATGATAGTTTAGCTTCTACAAGAAGAATATTATGGCTGATATAATAGTCATGATGTAAGTTCAAGATGCAGATTTTCGGCCCACTTAACATTTTAAATATTTATATAAATGACGATGATCAATCTTAGGTTAAACCAAATTTGAGCTTAGAACTTTACTATAAAGTCAGGCATTAGTTTGAGTTTTGGTTGATGTTAAAATAAAGTATTTACCTCCTTCGGAATTCTTTATCATCCCAATTGTTCCTCCAGTATACAAGACTAACACCTTGCGCATTTCTTCTTCTTGGATAAGTCTCATGTTGACTGAACAAGTGCGACTAAAGTTTTTTAAGTAAATATTAAATTTCATATATCTATCCAACTAACAACACTAACAAATAGTTGCTACTTTACTTAATTACTATATGAATTTGTAATTGTAATTTGTAGTTGTTATTAAAGGTGGGTGTGTTTACCCCGTTGGGAAATTTACTACTGACGTTAATTCGCCAACGAGTCTTTTATATATGATTAACTCGCTTGACTCAGGCAGCTTATGGCGTATTATCAAACGCGCTAACAAATCGGATCGAACGCTAATTGAAACGGATTGATTCGGCCCGTCATTGCTGTGCAAAGCAACAAGCGAAAACTAATTGCTAATAGAGAGCTAAATATTGCACAAACTTTCATGTGGCGCATGTGGTTTCATACACAGCTTCCTATTAGGCTTCCAATTGTGATTAATATTGATGTGCAAGATGACGTTGCAAATAAACGTCAGAAATCTGCAAAAATCTGCGTAAAAATACAAACACTCAAATACATCTTGAATAATAATTCTTTGATTATTAAAATCAAAAGTATCCAAATTGATAAGAATGATATTGCAAATGCATCTCTAAGATTAAAACTAGCAAGAGTTCTTATCTGCCATTAAATGAAACGAATGGAAATAATTTAGGCATGCTAAACTGGAATTAAATTTGACCCTGACATGAGCAATATGTTACAAGAAAACAATAGAATGGGTGATTCACAGTGATATTGATTTACCTGATATGAGTGTAAAGAGAATGCATCATCATAAGAAACATCTATTGATTTATAATTTCAATAAATTGTCTAAAGTGTTTTCTTTGTTTCTTATGAATGGATACAAGGATCGTTCAATATGGCTGATTTCATGGCCAAGTTGTAACTGCAAGATGCAGACTAGAATTGTAGTACAACACAACACAATGTTGAGCATTGATTATTTTGACCATTTTAAGTGCTTCGTTGATTTTGGTTATAAAGTGTGTGATATACATTACAATCATATGAGTTCACTTTGACACTAACTAGTTCTAAATAGTTCATGTCTTTAACAACGTTTCCGGCATGTTGCCTTCCTCAGTTTGATTGTTTTGTTTCATGTTCATTGATCTATATAACTAGTGGCCAGTGGTGAGGAATAAGTCAGTCAATTCTTTGACAGAGGATGGATATTTTGGGGCAAACTGAAGAAGACAACGTGTCAAAAATATTTGTATAACAT
>JAODGC010000006.1:319539-364296 GCA_027574925.1 Ecitoglossa quadriceps
AGTCAATTCTTTGACAGAGGATGGATATTTTGGGGCAAACTGAAGAAGACAACGTGTCAAAAATATTTGTATAACATGAAATTAGTAGTGAGTGTTAAAGGAAATTCATCTCAACTTAATAATTTTATTGTCTATGTTTACTGTTTTATTGTATACAGAAAGAAGTAAATGTGAATGCGAGATACTTTGTTAAACAACCCGACAAGATACATAATTAAACGACAAGCCAATCTTATTTTAGCCAAAACTAAGCTTGAGCTTCCAACTATAAGTCAGCCAATAATGCCACTCAACTGAAATAGTGAAACGTAATAAAACTGTCAAAATAGAATAATTGTATATTAAATATACATATAATGATTAAATGTAGTCAAATATATTAAACTAAAATGAGCCCGTTTAGTAATTGCATGTAAATTTTAAAACATCAAAATGAAGAAATAAAATTATTAAGCGAACGGAAGTTTCCCTCGCTTATCTAAAACTCATGCTGCTTCATTTATTTCAGTTTGGCACCAATGTAGAAATCAATATTTAAGCCATAAAACTAAATTAACTATTTAGCTGAAAACCACACGAAGTGCATACCTGAAATTTCCGCGACCAAACATTTAACACTACCGCACTATAAAATTGCTGCACTATTGAATTGATTTAATAGTTTAGACGTCTATAAATAAACAGTTAATTTATCTGGTTGTTTATTCGCGTCATATTATTTCACTGCGTAACAAGCTTTTCATGCACATTCTACTAGATTCCTATCAGTCCTATTCTGTTGCTAGCACATTTCAGTGATAACCTTTACACTCGCCCACTGGTGAAGTTGATGAAAAGTCGTTGAATAATGAAAAATTCATGAACCGAATTCAGTGGCGTTCCGTACGCGTGTCATAGATCATCAACCGAGAGCGCGCATCAACTTCTTGTAATAGATCATAATATAAATCGTAATCTTGCAGCAATTAACCGCATGCTAGCTTTTGGCATTGAAACTAGTCTGCACTTGCCAAACCAGATTATTAACTAACTAAAGTTTGAGTCTGGACTTGTGTCTGGACGAGATAATTAACCTACAATTACGATAGATATGTATTACCTAAAGTTTCTAGTATACTTGTACAGAGACAATCGACATGTTCAATTGTATATGCAGAGACCAGAATTTAATAGACACTCTTTTTTAGTGTGTGCATTGATCAGTCTATTTATATTTCATTTAACAACAAAAAAAACTCGAATTAGTTATTAGTAAGTTTTGTAAGTTTTGATGTATGTAGCAACTAGAAATAAATTTCTTTGAAATTTATTAATAGTGAGTTGGGTATAAAGTCATATGTTGCGCTGGAATTTTTGAAATTCATTGGAAATAAAGTATAAACTGTTTTGAAAGAAAGTTTAATCAAAACTAAAATAATATACACATTGAAAGCAGGAGGGTTCTTAATATTGTATAAAATCTATGATTCTGATTAAATATAACAACTTCTTTGCACCTTTAAAACATCTTCGCATTCAATTTACTCCTAAAATTGTGACTTAAACTTTGGTTTATAATCTCAAGATTCATTCCAAATACAATTAATACTTATCTCTCATAAGATGAGACACGCAAATAATTTTTAAAAAGCTTGATTTAATTGTTGATTTTTGCAATACGTCAAAAACTATTTTTAAACCAAAACAAATTAGTGTCAAAGTAAACTTATCTTAGTTCAAATTCTGCTTTATTGAATGATAACAATAGACCAAAATATGACCCGAGAAATTTCAAATATCTACTGCAATACACTGATTGTAGTTTACCTTTTAAAAAACTTGTACTCAAATTAGTGTCAATCAAATTAAAGAAAGTACTTTTTTTAATTGCTGCAGCACATTTTAATTAGTCAAATGTAAGTAAATCATCATGTTGGAAGAAATTGAATGATTGGCAAACAGTGTTATTCGTTGAAAGTTTTTGAAAACTTTATCTGCGTTCTCAGTTAAAACAATTTCTTTCCGTTTCTTTCATTCTTGTACTTATGAGTTGCAGTCACAGCGGTGATGTAATTATGATCTATCTCTATGGTATGTGCATTATTAAAAGAAGTGCTAGAAAAGTTATATCAATGTGTCCGAGATAATAAAATCTCTTTAAGTGTTTCCTTGATCTTTGCTACGAAATGATACTCAATCTATTGAGGTGATTTTTGACACATACAGATTATTCTATGTTATAAAAACTTGTTCAGTTTTTCCTACTTTTTAGTCTTGCATCAATCACTGAAGAATCCATCCTGCTGAAAATGTGATAACATCAATTATATAGTGTCAACGTAAACTCTTCGCAATACAACATAAACCTGTTCATTTTTCAAAAATAAATTCTAACATTTTATTCAATTTGATAGCATCACAGTATAAATTGAACAATGAATTCATCGTACCAATTAATAGCACTTGCATCAAAATTGAATAACAAATTTTATAAACAATAACACGCCATTAATTATTATAGTTTATATGTCAATGCAGTATAAAAATAATGATTACTCTCTGTTTAGTGCCATAAAACAAATCATTAAGTTTATGTCCGCCGGTGCTTTATTAGCAATTAAAGCATGCACGCGCTTTTTACGACTTTTCGGAAATTTGTTCCGAACTTCAAATTATTTTCGCTACTAAACGTTAACACAATAAGCGCAATATTCTATAATATCCATTGTTATATGAACAACATATCAATAAACAATTTTAGTGTTTCTTAGTTTCTTCATAAATCTATGATTAGTCTAACAGTTTATAGATTTTATACTTTGTATCTAAAGATTGATAAAAAATGATGCGTTTATCATGTACGTGATGTATTTTGCCATTGGTAAACAATCTCTCTGTTCTCGTCCTAAACATGCATAATTTACATGTTAGCTAAAGCAAGTCGATAATAAACTTTAACTGCATAATAATACACGTTGCAAATTTATACACATGAATTAATTACGACTTGGTTGGAAAATCTGCTGACCCGGTGGCGGCGCACCCAAAACGCGATAAATTTCAACTTATCGACTTTATTTAAAGACATCAGCTTCCAGCTTGCACTCGTAATTCAGATATAATATGTGCAACCTTGCGAAAATCCCGTAAATCTCTATGTAAATTCACACATCTTCATAAATCTTTCAGAAGCTTTGCGTTACTTTAAGCTCTCCGCTGGTAATCGCTGGTAATAGACGATATTAAATTCTGGTTGTCTGATCTCTCTGCAGACCTTGTATGTACGCTTGAATGTCAATAAAACATGCACCGAGTAAGTCAAGGTGGCGGTTTAGTACGCGTGTTGTCTTCAGAGCTATGAGATCAGATGGCATGCTCGCATCGAAATTGGTTGCATTGCGAGGCAGTTGATTTAAAGACCTGTCAACATCGGTGCAATTTAATTTCCGCAAGTACATGTCAAAATCTGTTAGATGCGTGTGTGCAATAGATAGATGGATGTCATCCATTAACGATGTCAGATTGTTCATGATTTCATGACTAAATTTATCTGCGTTCTGCTGTTTTTGTAGAAGGGCTTTCTTGAGGACAATTGCTCTATCGGTGGCATAGCGGCCTAGCAAAAAGCCTAGAAATAAAATTCCACTATTTGTTTCTAAGATGTTGGTAAGACTCGTTAGGCGTTATTTGTTTCGATTCGACTTACCACCTAGGAGTGAAAGAAATGCAGCAGAAAACAGAAAACTACAGCACAAACGTTTGGTAACAAACTCACTGCTGCCGCGATCTGCATTTCTGCTCGTTTGAAGGCTGATGACCCGTTGCATGTTGACGTCCTGTTGTGGTGCAGGTGGTGACTGCTGCAGGAGGTGGTGATGGTGGGCGCTGTAGTCCCGGCTGGGGCGTCTGCTGCCCGCCTCACCGGAGCCGGGAGGCAAAAGCGTAGTGGTAAAAATTTTGACGACTGTTTTTTACACTGCAGGCGTGAACCACTTCTACCTACACAGTCCTACCACTTAACCTCTTTTGAGATCTATTCACAAGCTAGACCTGATTTTCTCTCACGATGCAAATATCACAAGTTATTCAGTTTTATTTTTGAAATGACGTTGTGAAATGGAGAAAAGTGCTATTAATAGAATTGTTATTCTTGTTTTTATTGTGGAACACTGCTACATCAGGTAGAAACACCTGAAATTAATGCGGCAGAGAGACAAAACGTTCTGTGAAAAAGCACTAGTTTTCCTAGTTAAGGTAGGGTGTCAACACAAATGAAGCACGCGACGTTAAACCGACAAAATAATCGCTAACAGACAAAATAGTTACAAACGAAACCCACGTCGGACGCGAACAACTAGCACATGTTCACACAAAAAATCCATCAGTGTGACACCAAACCTTACACGATCAATTAATCACCGATTCACCAAATTGAATTTGAAGATACTACAAAATAATCTCAGTATGAATACAATAGTTTGAAACACTTTATATTATGATTAATTGCAGCATTAAGGCGTGCAGAGAGCGCGCAATGGTCACATGCATGTAATAATGAGCTTTTGTCTCGAGCGGCGGCAACCGGTGCGCTGTTCGTAGCACTAAGCACAACGCTCGTTTGGCGGAGTGCCCGTCGAGGCGCGTCGCGACGTCCAGTGCCGACGCAACTCACCAAAATTGTTGCGCGCGCGGCGGACAACCGACGCTCTTTTTTCACGAATTCTTAACAACCATTACAGCAAGCCACGGATAAAGAATTTGATTCTGAGGGAGCGAAGTCAGTAGTTGGATATTTGCGTGAACAATCTTGCTGGACTGAAAGCAGTTTAAAGAAGACACAACGCTATTATGACGAATTTCAAATGATGATCGCACAAGTACAGATGTGTAGAAATGTATTTTTACGAAAAAGAGCGGATATTATGACATTAATCCAGAGTTAATTTCGGTTTTAAACCCAATTTGCATGCAGCAGTTTATATTTCCGGCAAGATAATAGCAAACTGCAAACAGTAAAAATCGTAGGTGCGTACCTAGTTTACTAGTTAATGAATATAAATAGACTTCAAAAGCTGCACGAGACTTTTTTTTGTGTAGATCAAATACACAAAAAAATATTGTTATGATAGAAAAAAGTAAGGATGATTAAGTAGATGGTATTTAATTTTCTTTATAAATTGAAAGATCTATGAGAAGAAGCTTTGTAATTTGTGATCTAGCTGAGGATAGGTTTATTGCTATCATATTTAACATACTTGGATATTATATATTACTTAGTTATTAATTTAGAAAGTAGAATATATAAAATTAACGTTGATTTTTTTTAATTTCTTAAAAATACAAAACTACGTCACAACTTAATAATAGCTCCTGGTATTCTTGTTTTACTTTTGGAAAATCAACTTTGCGAATTATATTTGACACGGTACAAAAATACCTATCACCTCACTTTAATTTACAGAGTCATATATTAGAAATTGCACTATCGTCGGTAATATATCAACTGTATTACATAGGTCTCCCGCAGATTATTGTGTGTAGAAATAAAACTCAGGGCAGCCAAAATAAGAACATGTTTTCAGGTAAATCATAAAAGGTGTTTGTTTATATTATTATTGTTATCCGAAGTAGGAGATTGAAGATATAAGGTTTTTTAGTTTATAACACAACTTATTTCATTACTAAATTTATCAAAACTCTATTCTTTCATAATCAATTAAACTGATTCCCTAGAAAAAATTTACATAATCATTCTATACAATAATAGGCTATTCCAGGAGCTTACATATAATTATATTGTGCATTCTGGTGAGAAATGAAACACTTGTCAACCTATTGAAAGCATGGGATGCATTTTCACAATTAGAGTATGTAATATTCTGCAGTAAACATTTTCGTTCACCAAAAGTCAACTACAGCCGGTCGCAGCAATTAACTAAATTATGGAAAATTATTTTTGCGCCCGCGCTTGTTTTTCGTTGTGAATGCTGCAATAAACTTGAACTCGACATGAAAGCAGCGCAGTAAATGTAAATAATTATGGTGCATGCCGTAACGGTGGCGGCATGTGGCGAGACCTCGATTTCCTCGCTTCCGATCATTTTAAGCGCTTAAATTGTTTATTTAATTCTATTTGCCAACGGATGAGAATGTGCACTTGTTGGCGTTCAATTTCTCGGGCAATTCGTTGTAGTCGCATTTACATGATGACTTTGTTCAGTGGCAAGGTTTCGAACTTTGCGGAAGTATCTCAGAAGAATCTCAAGTATCTAGAGTGTATGTAGAGGTAGTAGTAAAGGACACTAAAGAGACCTAAACCGGTGTAAGGTCGGTATTGAATGGAGTCGATGTTAGACGTATGTAACAAATGTGAATAAATCGTGGGTCCTTTTCATCGATTTATACTTCATATTTGGCATTATTCTAGCTTTGTGTTTGCTTCCGACACTGGGAATTTCCAAAAGACAAAAAAGTGATGGTACGCCACACTGTAAACTACGATATTTTTGTCTAATAAATATTTACCTTAGGAAACATTTAAATATAGCAACAGGCTTCTTTTTGTGCATAAAATAATGACCAATTAATCTCTGCCCAATTCTAAAAACTCCACGCATCTTTGTAAGGTTTTCATTCGTTACCGTTGTTATTTTGATCTTCTTTGGTTTTTTGGCACCCTTGGCATACTCTTTATTCTATGTGTAGGATTTACAAACAATAATTTTCTTAGTTAAACAAATACTGGTAATGTAATGTAATGGAAATAATAATTTATGAAAATACAGCATTTTCATAATCAACAATACATTATAACGTCAAATATGTTAACCCCATAAAACATAATTTGTCAACCATAACCAGAAACAACATTTTGGTTAACGGGGTCCCTTTTTTTATTTCTTTCTGTCATTAAGTTCAAATTTTAATTGTGAGTGGAAACATGTAAAAGGGTATGCCGAAACCAGGGATCGAACCAGGGACCTTTAGATCTTCAGTCTAACGCTCTCCCAACTGAGCTATTTCGGCCGATGGAAGACGATTTTAGTAAACACTTTGTTAATAGAAAGTCATAAATTGAGACTAGACGAAATTAAGAATAACAATAAAGCGTATGTGCTTGTTTCAGCTTAAGCTCGCTTCTAATCATTACCATGTACATATCTACCCCAGTAGTACATCCCCGTATCCATTAATGAATTGCAATCACATAAAATAATTCTCATTAAAATAACTAATCGATAACACAATTCAACTTTATTTATCCCATTGCCGTTTATCATGTGTGAAGTACTTTTCATAAATCACCCCATTTCGTGAGTTTATTGCGTGTTTGCATGTGGGAAAGTAATCCATGAACCGTAATGATTGGTAATGACCCAACAATACAGAGTAGACTCAATTTATAATTTTGTAATTAAACTTCACATCACAATTCAATAGAATAGCCCCAATCAAGCAAAGTACATCTTTCGCTTAAAGTCATTTATTGGAATATTTCTGTTGCCATAAAAATAGACGTAAACAGTAATAAATCCACTATTCAAGTTTGGCTCAAGTTCGGCACAGGATTAATATAGATGAAATTATTAACTAATATAAATGAAGAAGAATCTGAATTTAATAATGGCTTATGTTTTGGTGTTGATTACATTAGCTATCTAGCAAAAATAACAACTCAATTAGTCTTATTCAAATATAATATTTAAGTATCTTGAATCATTTCTCATGAGTAAGTATAATATTCGTCGAAATCATGCTAAGCAATCAAATTAAACCAAATTAAATGTTAGAGATTTAAATACAAGCATCATACCATTTGGTGTTAATTATTATTGTACATAATCTAACATGAAAATTATGTTGCACAATTATCAAAAGATATGTTTCGAATCGTCATTATTTTTCCGTTCGTTTATTTAAAGGAAGTGGATTAAAATATATCTTTTAAATCTAAAATAATTGCTATCTTTCTAAATTATTCTTTCTTTGTGTATACACAGAGAATCAATTTATCAATGTTCAGAAATTATCCAGTTATTTCCAACCTGCGTTCGATCAATACATAAAATTTACTCGCGGATTCTTCGAATATTATCAATGAACATAAATACTTCATACGTTCCTTGAAGATATTACTTGTATTGGTGTGCAAATGACACGTGTACCAACATTGTGTGAGCAGTTGGCTTTTATAACGTTGCTAATTATTGCAATTAAACTCACTTAAATTTCATTGCCTTAATCGGAATTAATACTAAAGTTGCAAATATTTCGTTGCATGTGCTACAGAAAGCCAATATATAATTAAACACTAAAATTTTACAAAACTACTGCACTTACAAATGAACTAAAAAGTTGTAAAAAATACGTACACTTTTCCCATTCATCAAAAATTCTAGACGTAAGATTATTTGTTACGATATTGTAAAATTCGTGAGATTAATATTTGAATCTTGATAGGCCATTGCATTGTTATCACAATTTGTGCTTTATGAAAATATGCTTTGATTCTCTATACTATAATTACTATATTTTGTAGCTTGCATCTTACGGAAAAAGTTGATCGTAATTTCTTACATGCTAATGCTTGTACTTGCCCAAGAAAGTAAATATAATTAGCACATTTCAAGTTCCTAATCTAATTATCCAGTGCAAAAATAAATAATACGTCACAATCTTATCACTATTTGCATCTTATCTAATTCGTGAATGATTGCCTCATGTATCAA
Organism: Ecitoglossa quadriceps; assembly: GCA_027574925.1. NCBI lineage: Eukaryota > Metazoa > Arthropoda > Insecta > Coleoptera > Staphylinidae > Ecitoglossa > Ecitoglossa quadriceps. The sequence goes on from JAODGC010000006.1 coordinate 328,248, forward strand.
TTGTTATTAGTTTAAATCCAATTATTGAGGCACGTGCAATATCAAAGATTTTAACATCAATTTGGTGTTCGCTTATATCAAAACATGTTCATATATCTCGTGTTCACACCATTTTGCGTTAATTTACTCGAATCATAGCAAACAAAGTTCACGATCACAAATAGGGCACTACGTCATCTAAAAAGGTATAAACTAAGCTGGTATAGACACGGGTGTCTATACATCTTGGTGGTAAACTACCTACAGCCATACAAAAATATTCCTATGCTGATCAGTTTCCACTGAGTTATTCACGTATTCATATTCACTCCGAAATAAATTACACTATAAACTGGAGGAAATCGCTGCATTTATTAATTCAAGCTAGCTATTGTTTTCGGCCTGATTATTATTAGCGTTAATTTTTGTTAGTATAGTAAGTCAGATTATTAAAAATTAGCAATTTTAGAACTCAATGCATAAAAAAAGTATCACATTGATGACTGCCTTCAAAACTTTTTCAAGTACTCGATAAGCAGTTAAAATAATTAATATAATTCAAATTTAAATGTATTTGTACCGTCATTGTATCAATTTTGATTGATTTAAATCCAATTACTTATCGCTTAATAACAAAACTAAAATCATATATAATACACCTAATTTAAACACTAGCCGCTACCAAGATGAGATCACTTTAAACTCCATTACACATTGTACAAAAACATACATATTATTTCAACAACATGGTCAACTGCAGCATGTCCAACGTGGAATTAAAGTAATATATCTTTGGTTTCTTGTAGTTTCATACATTAACAATAACTCAATATAAACTAATAAAAACAAGTCAAGTCAATCAAATAAAACAATGCAACATAAAAATAAGTACGGCAATTAGACATTTCGTTTGTACTGTACCAAATTCAAGGTCCAAACACAAAAATTTTAAAATGCAGTTTACAGTGGTAACCCAATAGATAACTAAAACAACAAAAACGCAAAAATTTAAATCAATAATCCATCATAACAAACAGTAAGTAATTCTACAAAACTGTCATAAGCGCATGAGCAATAATATATCACAAATAATAAATAAACTAACATATAAATAATAAGGAATGAACAAATAAATATCGCGCAAATATTTGATCCTATTACTTAGACAAAATTTACTGTATACCTTATTCATTTAGTAATGTGCATCGATTTTCAACAGGTATAACCGTAAAGCAAAAGCGCAAATGCTTTGCAGCCTACGACTAACTCCAGCTTAGAATAGACGAGAAGGGCTGAATTTCCACATAATCTTAAAATAAATGCGACTAGATTGTGCTTGAGAACAAATCTATACGAATACAAGGAATTCACGAACAATCATGAAAGAGGAGTGACCTTCACCGGCTTCTTAGCCGCTTCGGGTGAGCTGAAAGGAACTGAATTAATGCTCGGCAGACATCTCAAAAGGCTTTGGAAACTGGCGACTGCATGGCTATCGCTGCCCTTGCTGTTTGGCACTGTGTGTATGTTTTGAAGAATGAGAAATTCTTCTAGGTCGCATTCACTGCAGCAACAACATAATGACATGTTATATAATTAAATATAACGTAGAAAAGGGAAGAAATGGAGTAAGGATAATTTATTAGTCATATATGGACAATTGATAAAAAATTGCATGCAGTGATTAGACTAGTCAGAAATCCTCACCTCGAATTTTCCAAGAACTCGTTAAAAACGTTTCTTGGAACTTGACTAGGACGATCCAGATCGGCATATAAGTCTGTCTCACGATTATACAGGTAAAGGAAATCGTTCAATTGCTTTGCCACAATCGCAGCGCGGTCTTTGTCGGATAATTTATGACTAGGTATCTAAAATCAAGGTAATAACTCAGCAAACTCACCAATGCATGAAAAAAAAATTGGACGCACCTTAACATAAAATGGATTCTTCAAATATGTCGAAGCTTTTTGCAAAAATTTTAGCACAATTTCAATGTGTCCATCTTGATCGGGAGTAGAAGATATTCTCTTCAGAACGCACATTAGGTATTGACTGAATGCCTTTCGAGCTTCAACTTGCGACAGTTTCTTGCCATTCTTTACCATATCACAAACTTGCCTCTTTAAATCGGCAGAATAGTCCTCTTGCAGTGGTTTCTTCTGAAGGGACAGGGTTGATTTATGCCCTTGGGATAATTTTCTTTCATATCGATCTTGCCTTGGAGTAGACACAGGCACTTCGTATCTCTTTACATTGTCTAACGATCCATCACGTTTTCGATCTTGGTACATGCGCAAAGCTTTGTCAGCTTTACCGGATGTGGCAGTGAGTGTTACTGCCATGTCGGGATATAAAGTTTTATACAAGATTTGATTGTTATTGTGTTGTCCCATGAACGAGAAAGGAATCGAAGTTGTACTACCAGCTATTGGAATACCAGTAATGGCATCCAAATATTGAGCGTACTTCATCCAACTATCGACAGCAGGAAAAATGCGTACAAATCCTCCGCGACGTAAAAATTGCCCCTTTGCATTCTTTACCATTTTATTATCTTCGGACGTCAAGGAGGAATTTGATACGGTAACAGAGCCTTTGCTCGCTTTCTTTGGCAGTGTATGATTGCTGAGGCCATCAGCAGAATGGATTCTACGACACTACAAAAACATTTAATGTTTGCCATTAGACACCAATTAAAAATAAATACTCACACTGCTAAGTTTTGTCTTCAAAGACTTTGAACTATTAGTAGTGGATGGACTTGATGGCTTTATCATAGGATCAACAGCAGGTATACCAACCAATGTAAGAAGATCCGACAGCATCGCAGATTTTAATCGAACATCTAATGGACTATCACATCCTAAACTCGGCGATAAATTCACTTCTAGTAACCAGGGCTTCAAGTTTTCATCAATGAGAATATCAAATCCATACAGTTCTAACAATAAAAAATTGAAATAAACAATCGATACTAGACGCAACGCATATCCAACCCACCAAAGCAGTTGACAGTATTCGGTACAAACATTTTACATGCCGTAACAATCGAATTTGCACATGACAAAATTGCCTTGATAACTACATCTTCAACTTGTGACATCAACGCAGCCGTGTCCTTCCCTGTGCTCTTCAAATGTCGCAACAATGCGCTCAAAGTCCATTTGTGACCGACATTCTCAGCGCTGGGATCGTCCGATCTAAATATTTACATAAACCGATCATTCGTCATCGTTCACGGCCATTAGTTACACACAAATGATTACTAGACTTACTTTACATAATCGCTGTGGTACTTATTAATGCTGTAATTGCAGAGGTGCATACAAGGATTCCAAAGTTGCTTATGGGTGGTGTCATACTTCACAGTCGCAAAACGAACCATACCCTCTTCGTAAATATAAATCAGCAAAGGATCAAAAGAGGTCACAGCCACATACAACCTCAAATCGCATTTATGCCCTTTGATAAGCAAGGGCTTGGAAATATACTTTGCGACCACTACAGGCTCCTCAATTGGCACCTGATTGGGCGATTCGACGATATAAATACCTCGCCCGCGACTGGACGCCGCAGGTTTTACAATCCAAGGACCTTTTACTCGATGGTGCGTAGTACACAACTCACGATATTCAGTGGGCATTAGAAAAGTTTGGGGAATAAAATCAAAGTGCTTAAGGCCTTTTGCATGCTGCATCTTCTCGATGTTCTTGTAGAGCCTATCCTTGCGCGTCAGCTCGTACGAACGGGGAAAGTGATTGACACGTTGGTACGGTGCCATCGAACGCAAAATTCCTGAGAAACCAAAGATAAACAAAATTATCACTTCCAGGGCGCCATGTAGTTTCTAATTAATTTGATAGAACTTCATTCATTTGCATATACATTTTGTATCAGCGTACCTGGCTTTGGATGCGATCCGGTCCATAAAATGTTGTAGTCATTGGAATCAGCGGATGCTTCCATAATACCATGACATTCTAAAAGTTTCGCCAAAAGTTTTGTTTCAGCTTGCACTACTCTAAAGGAAATGTGTAATTTGTATCCAGGTTTTGACAAGATGTCCAACTCGGAGGATTGCGCCAGCGCTGAACTCCGAAAAACTAACACAGATGTTCGTGATCCAAAGGAACCACCACTGAGCCATGTATCTGTGATCTGGTTTTCACTTTGTTTTCTGGAACAATCCATAAACCACAACTTAGCAAATGCTTCCCACCTCTTGAAATCGTATTACATGTTCATTCGTTTGTATAGTAGGTTTGCAATGTTTGTTTTATGTGGAAATGTTGGGAAGGAAGTCTGGATGACTTTGGTAAAGGTACCTGCGGCATTTGAAGTCCCGCCGCCACATGACTCCGGGCAGCTCACAAAAACACTCAAGTAGGGAAACGGCGTCGAGAGTATCCCTCCATCGTGTTAAACAGTCGTAATATGTGTGTGTATAGTTAGTGATTGAATATGCCTTAGGGGAATAAAAGAATGGTCGTTTGTCAAAAGTTGCAAAGTAACACTTCTCATAATGCCTTTTGCAAATTGTCTTGTGCTTCCACGACGACCACAAGGTTTGTTCACAAATAAAAATAAGTTTCTCCACGTCTTTGAGAAGAGCTAAACCGTTAACATCATCGACATGGTTACTATGACGGCAAGGTAAACAAGAATGGTGGTATTGCTGACATGATTGTGCAGTGATCATATTCAGCCCCTCGCACGCGCTCTTGTACGTTTGAAGCAAGTCATTCCCTTGCAACATGTTATGTTTCCACGTGGGCGATGCTATGGTATTTAACATCCTACAAAGCGTTCGCGTAATTTCTTCAAAATTGTTCATACGTTTAAACGACTTCTTCACTAAATTGAGTGGAAAATCATTTAATAAGTATTGAACTAAATGGGTTAATGTTGTGTATAGAGGAATTAGAAGGCGCGGATTTACAAACGCTTTAAAATGTAGTCCTTGGCAAAGACGAAAATCCCATAAATTTAATGCTTTGTGTGCACTGGTAACTTCGTCAATTCCACGATTATCACCCCCAGCATAGAAATTGATAAGTTTCTTAAGACCTACCTCTATATTTTCGGAAATATTTGCAATATTTAGATTGTTTTCAAGTTTGGGTTTACTTAGAGATTCGAGAGCAATAGAAAATCGTATTACAGGCTGAGTTGAATGCAACTCAATACATGTGATGCATGGCTCCACATTAGATGAAATCAAACAATCGCTGTCATCAACATTCAATTCTCCCTTCTTACATTTGATGTAGGCGGGATTAGAAAGTGAGCTACTTTGATCGTTTGCATCATAGGTACTGGGAGCAATTTTGCATTTGTGCCAATTACTCACCTCCTCAGACTGTACGGAATCCATTTTTCTAGACATATCCTCAATTACTTTTTCAAGTGTACGCAAATTATCCTTAATATGATATTCTAAAAAAGCCGAGTCAATTTTTACTAATAAATACAGTAAGTTATTTAAGTCCAGAATTCGTGATTTGATGCGTTTTCCCTTTACTCTCTTAATATCGTTATTACCCGTCCTAGAATATATAGAATCCTGAAGGGGATTAGCTCTAGGGCACTCCTCTGCCTGCGACATATTCAGTGTACACCCCTTTCGTTCTAAGTCGAAATGAGAATTTGCGCAATTATCACAAACAATTTCAGACGAATTCCGAACATGGAAAGGGCCACTAGAAAGCTTAATTGTATGTCGAGTATGTGGAAGGGTTAATAATGATGTGCGGTAGTTTTGACGTTCTTGTTGATCGTGGATGTACCTCAATTCTTTGGCTTGCTGTTTAGCGGCAGCCAGTTTGGCCTTGAGTGCCGGCAACGAGGATGGTTCGAAGTACTCCGTGGAGTAAGACTGTAGCGTCATATTGATGGGTTCACGAGGAGCATGGTAAGGTCGAACATTTGAAGGGACACTTAAACTGGGAAGGGGAGCAGCAATGAATTAAAATAGAGGGGTAAATAATGTGAGCCACAAAAACAACTTCTTGGTTGACTTCGCAGTACTTACGGGCGTATATCTGTCAAACCCGGTTTGTGGGTGGTCTGAAGGTTCACGTCTCCCCAAGAGTTTTCTCTGGACAGTTCTAGCTTGTTTTTAGATTCCATATTGGATCAGAAACAGGAAATTTTGTACTAAACTGAAACAAACATAAGAAGAAACGTTTTATCATTGCAGATGATTAATTTTCCCATAGGGGTTTCATGTTTTCAATGCTCGTTTTGTTATAAACAGTAAAAAAGTATAACAATCGTTTAGAAAATCATGTAAATATGAGACAAAATTTTCCATTGTAAGTTCATACTCTCATACAATATCGATTAATTTCGCTCCCAACAGTGTTTATTGTGTGGTTTTTAACGATTTCCGTCAAATACATCATAGCAATGCACTTTTGGAACGACCAACTTGTAGTTACTTTTTACCGGTAATGGAATCTTTTTACTCTTGCCATTTTCATATAAAACAGAAATCAACAATTCATTTGAAAGTTTTCGGACCTTTCAATACTTGAACCAACCTTCAATAAGGGGAAATTAAATTGAAGAGACCAATGTAAGGTCTTAACAACTAGAGGAAATTAATACAGCAGCAAACAATTAGAGAAAACTTAAACTAGAAAAGGTAACATGTTACCTAGTTTGAATCGAAGTAATTCTAGTTCACTAAACACTGTAGCGTTTTAATTGTGCGATTACTTTCCATTTTGTTTCGTGCGGTTTGCACGCTCCAAGAAGTTTTTTGCAATTATCTGCCAAGTCAGCCAAGCATAACTTTTTCCTACTTTAACTCTTCGGTTAATTTTACCTTTAGTTCAACATGTACTAAAAGGTATACTTAAAAAGATTACATTTGTGAATTTAAGTTTCTATTTCTATTATATGAATATCATACTACAACACCACCTAGATATTAATTGTAGTTATTGTATTAAAATCGAACTATCCTAAGCAAGCCCAAAGCAAACAACTTTTATTCAACACTAAACATCCTCAATTAAATTAACTGCATTAAATTGAATTGTTTCTGCACTAAATGTGGGTCGCACCCAGTATAAAATGTATCTATTATACCCTCATATCTCAAGCATACTTTAGGTAACATTAACGGCATCAGAAACGTGGTCCGATTGAAAATCGTGCCGGCATGAAATATAAAAGCGAAACATTTTGATATCGCGTGCGTTCATGCATATTTTACGAGAATTTCGAGGATGTCGACTCTATTGGTACCCGAATCGTAGACAATTACGAGTGCCCTGGTTTGCCCTAGAGGCTCCCCGCCAACGTGAACTGCTCCAGCAAGCCCAACAATTCCAAATGTTTCCCGCCCCAAATAAATGTATTATTCGTGCAATGCAAACACGCGTACAAGTCGCTCATGCATTTCAATACAAAACTTTTTCAAACTATGAGCACTTCCATATCCTATATATCTCCCAACAACAAGCGACACAACTAACATTCAAAACTAAACGGAAATAGATCACAAATATGCGTGTTGCGTTTCGATTCACCATGATATCTCCTTACAAGGATCAAATGTGACATGCATAACATATATTCTATTCCACTATTGCAGTATCATTTTATTTTGTCAACCAGAAGTAGTTTACAGATGGGGTTATTGTTTAATCAGATGTTATTTCCCTGGAGGCAAGATCATCTTATCGATCATGATACATGTATGTATTATTTTATGCACCTTGTTAATTTAGTATTTGTGTTACACGTGTACTATTTCCGCTGGCCACTGAAACACCCTCAAAGTGAACTCAATTCTTTGCATGCGATTGGTGACCGTGAATGCACACCTTGTACACGGACCACATGTTTGACCGCACGGAAGAACTGAAATTAAACATGCACGCGCACCGAGAGTCCACTTGCAACTGGCACTTGATGGAGCTGGACATTAGAAAGTTCCTAAAAAGCACCGATACATTCACACTTGGCTCACCCACCAAAACAGACTGAAAAGGACAGAAATAAGGTTGTTCCAAGGGGCAACAATTCGAATTAATAATGCACTAAGTAGGGATATGATTGATTGACACATCGACTTCCTTCCACAACTTCCACGAATCTGCATACTTCTGCAGTCCAGTCACGCATTGCCTCTACGTGCGATTAATCACGTCATAAGGTTTTGCAAATTACTCGCGCAGTACCTAATTAAAATACATATCCATTGCGCTTCCTCGCCATGCTGTGTGTTTGTAACATGTTACCACAGCATACATTTAAAAAAATGTGACTCATACTCCCCAGATGCAGGACTTTACTGTTATCCCTGCGCCTGTATAAACACAAATAAATTTAATGGAATATAAAACACATGGGCGTTTTTAACGGAGGAAATTTTTGCTCAACCTTGGCACATAGTATACAAATTAAATACACTTACATTTTGAAGGGTTGAGGAACTAAACCCGTATCACGTCGGTATCATAACTAATCTTCGCTGCACGAAGGGTCCTACGTGCGGTGGAGACTGGAATTTTGCTGGGCGACAATGCTGACGCTTTCGAATTTGTCGGCTGCCAGTGCTTGTTGTTTATCCTCAAACCATTTTGTTTATTTTTATTGTTGTGCGCTGGTCGAGCGACGCACTCTGACATTACGCACGACCACTCACTCACTCGTCGGTATTGTCGTCGAGGTACCGCAGGAAACAGAATCCGAAAACATATGACCGGCAGCACTGAAAGGATTTGTTTAAGCTTTCTAAAGCTACGCCCTCACTCTTTGCTTCTACCAGGTCAACATTTATTCAAAAGTAAAATAAACTCCTTGTATGCTCATACTTATGTGTATCTAGGGACTTTGCGTGTCCAAAGTATAGTGATTAATTTAAAAGAAATATTGGAAATATTTTTATTTTAAAAACTGTACCTAATTATTTTATTGAGATTTATATGATTAATAATAATCATTGTTTTAATGTACTTGTAATTTCTACATAATGATTTATTTGTGTAATTAACATATTTTCATGTCGTTGGCAAAACATTTTATAACCAACATACGTGTTTTGTCATTTGCGTCAGTGATTGGGTGACGTGGAGTTGCTATCGGGTTTTGAAATTTTCTCTGCAAAAATCGGGAATTTCTACACTAAAGCAACAGATTTTGGGTGGATATACTAACTAAGGTACATTTTAACTAATTAAGAATAAAAATTAATACAGAGTAATACAAAGTAGCACTTTTTAGTACAATTCTTGACATTAGCCTCACTTTTCAAAGGGTTGTAAATATGAATTGTTAATAAAATATAGTAATTATTATGTTGGTCAGATGGCGACTTTTGAAGAATATATTCAACAAAATGAAGACCGTGATGGTGTGCGTCTGACATGGAATGCCTGGCCTTCAAGCAGAATTGACGCAACGCGACTTGTGGTTCCATTAGGGTGCTTATATCAACCAATTAAAGAACGCCCAGACCTGCCCCCCATTCAATATGATCCAGTTCTGTGCACCAGAAACAATTGTCGCGCAATTTTAAATCCTTTGTGCCAGGTTGATTACAGAGCAAAGTTATGGGTATGCAACTTTTGTTTTCAGCGTAATCCAGTAAGTATAGTTCTATTCATTGAATTCATATTAAGTTGAATGAGTATCAGTAATAGCATTTATTTATTTTTAAGTTTCCACCACAATATGCAGCAATTTCTGAACAACATCAACCAGCTGAATTGATGCCTAACTTTTCCACATTAGAATATACAATTACAAGAGCACAATGCATGCCTCCAATTTATATTTATGTAGTGGATACCTGTATGGATGATGAGGAACTAGGTGCTTTGAAAGATTCCCTTCAAATGTCTTTAAGCTTGATGCCACCCAATGCCCTGATTGGGTTGATCACATTTGGCAAAATGGTGCAAGTGCATGAACTTGGTACAGATGGCTGCAGCAAGAGTTATGTCTTCAGAGGAACCAAAGATTTAACAGCAAAGCAAATTCAAGACATGTTGGGCATTGGTAAAGTAGCCCCAATGACAACTCAGCAACAACAACAGATGCAACGCGGACCACAAGGTCAGCAACAGATTATCCCGCCTGCCAATCGTTTTATTCAACCTTTGGCCAAATGTGACATGAATTTAACGGACTTGATTGGTGAACTTCAGAAGGATCCTTGGCCAGTGCCACAAGGTAAACGCTCTTTGAGATCAACCGGAGCTGCGTTGTCAATTGCTGTCGGTTTATTGGAGTGCACTTATGCAAATACTGGTGCAAGAATTATGATGTTTCTTGGTGGGTCTTGCTCGCAGGGTCCTGGACAAGTTGTCAACGATGACTTGAAACAACCAATTCGGTCCCATCATGACATTCACAAAGATAATGCTAAGTACATGAAAAAAGCAATCAAGCACTATGATGCATTAGCAATTCGTGCAGCTAGTAATAGTCACTGCGTGGATATTTACTCATGTGCTTTGGATCAGACTGGTTTGATGGAAATGAAGCAATGCTGCAATTCTACTGGAGGCCATATGGTCATGGGCGATTCGTTCAACTCGTCATTGTTTAAGCAGACATTCCAACGCGTGTTCGCTAAGGACCAGAAAGGTGATCTCAAGATGGCATTCAATGCCACTTTAGAAGTTAAATGTTCCCGTGAGTTAAAGATCCAAGGTGGTATTGGTTCTTGCGTTTCTTTGAATGTGAAAAGTCCGCTTGTGAGCGATACTGAGATTGGTATGGGTAATACCGTGCAGTGGAAAATGTGTACATTGAATCCCAGCACATCCATTGCGCTGTTCTTCGAAGTCGTTAATCAACATGCAGCACCAATTCCACAAGGTGGAAGAGGGTGTATTCAGTTTATCACTCAATATCAACATTCTAGTGGGCAAAGAAGAATTAGGGTTACGACTATTGCACGGAATTGGGCGGATGCAAATGCGAATCTTCATCACATTAGTGCTGGTTTCGATCAGGAAGCTGCGGCGGTGATGATGTCACGTATGGTTGTCTATAGGGCTCAGTCAGATGATGGTCCAGATGTACTCAGATGGGTTGATAGGATGTTAATTAGATTGGTAACATCTTTAAAATACTGTGATTCACAGTAATTAATATTTTTGTGTTTTTAATATAGTGTCAACGATTTGGTGAATACAACAAAGACGATCCTAACAGCTTCAGATTGAATGAGAATTTCAGCCTCTATCCCCAATTTATGTATCATCTTCGTCGTTCGCAATTCTTGCAAGTTTTTAACAATTCTCCTGATGAAACCTCTTATTATCGCCATATGTTGATGAGAGAAGATTTGACACAGTCACTCATCATGATCCAGCCTATTTTGTACAGTTATAGCTTCAATGGCCCACCAGAGCCTGTCCTTCTAGATACTAGCTCGATTCAACCAGATAGAATTTTGTTGATGGACACATTTTTCCAAATTTTAATTTTCCATGGAGAGGTAATTTTAATCCAATATATTATCTTGCTGGTTTATAATGTTTATGCATTTCTAGACTATTGCACAATGGAGAAATTTGAAATATCAAGATATGCCAGAATATGAAAATTTCAGGCAACTGCTTCAAGCTCCTGTAGATGATGCGCAAGAGATTCTGACTACACGTTTCCCAATGCCACGTTACATCGACACCGAGCAAGGTGGTTCGCAAGCTAGATTCCTTCTCTCAAAAGTCAATCCTAGCCAAACTCACAACAACATGTATGCCTACGGCGGGGTAAGTTTCATTTCATTTGCAACAAATATTTGCGTAGTGTGTTCTTAACAATAATATTAAATCAACAAAATCTGAGCCTGCCTGAAACATGAAATGATTTTATTTTTTTCATATTTTATCCCCAATTTCCCAAACTAGGGTATGCCAGGCACGATGACATCAATGGTAATTTTTTCATGATTGTACGCTTTCTCAATCATCGGAATGGACAATTGCCTTTTCAATTGACCATTGTGATCAACTTGAATGCTTGGTGATATTTGGGGTTTATTACTGTTGTGCATAATACGTTTCGTTTCACTGCTTTACTAACCAATTGATGCGAATAATATAGTTTACGAATTATTAACATTTATATTTGTTTCTTTAGGATGGTGGTGCTCCCGTGTTGACTGATGATGTGTCTCTACAAGTATTTATGGATCATTTGAAGAAACTCGCAGTGTCATCGACGGCTTAGAACGATATCTTAACTTTTACGTCATATCAAAAGAACAAGATTATAAAATTGCCGAAAATCTTATTCAATTTATATGACGTTGATTATTACCAATATTGTCTGAATGTGGAGGTAATTCCAAAATGGAACAACCCATGCGAGAATTATATTACTTTTAGTATTCGTTGTCAATCTTTAACAGAAATTTTATTCGAGGCAGATAATTAATATGTAAACATGATTTTTATTCACATTGTGCATGGTGTCTATTGTATTAATTTAATAGAGGTAATAAATGTAACTATTTACAGCAGTCAATTGAATTCATAGTTATCCACCAATTCGGCACCACATGTATTTTTAATTTTATGATTGAATTTTTGATAATGACAACTGTATTACTTGCGTTTATTGGAACAGTTGGAATGTAAGACTAAAATACAAGGATTACGCAAACTGCGTATCAAAAATTTCTGAAATAGTTGCCCACCTTCGATAAGTGCGCCCAGCATATAAATAGAAATGTAAAGTGTAAAACAAAAGGCTGGGCGGTGGTTTGTCGGCGTCTGAAATTTATCCCATAAGCTCAGTATTTACTCTGTAGACAAGTTTGCCCTACAAAAAATCAGAAAAAAATAAAAGGTTTTATGACCATTCCAACCGTTGCGTTGCTAGTTTTGAAGTAGAATGAGGCAATCCTTTCCAGATTCTGCTTTACTAGAATCGAGGATCTGACAAATATGTCATTGAATGTTTCCAGATTGGTTAGCGGTACTAAGAACTTCTACTTCAATGACTTGTCCTGAAGGATATAAAGCAACATATCTGTGCCATACTTTCCAGTTTTCCCATTCGGTTGAAGATGGGTTCTTACTTCATATTTTAGTGCTAGAATTTAAAGTATTGTTTATTATTGTTTTAAATTTGTTAAAATTACCCCAACTCCACCACAGAATAGTTCATTGTCGTTGTAATTTTCTGGGACACTAGAGTTTACTCTGCAGAGGAAAGACGACCGATTGGGTTAATTATCCTACCATGACTGGAAACAAATACCATCAGACTTGCTCTCAAAATGATTAACTTGAACATTTAGGAAAACGAGCAAGATTCTATAAGATGATTTGCAAATGTTAAGGGCTTGTATGCAAATGACTAGACATGCCTGGCTACTAACAGCTTTTATTACAATATTTATGATTGAAATGATCATAATATGTTTTTACTTCCTGGAAAATAGAGACTAATGAAAGTTAAACAAAGTAATATTTGCACATAATTATGAAATTGTTGGGAAAAGTCGTTATCTTTTAATTAATCTGCTAAACTTGCTTTTTCCAAATGAATAAACTTGACATAGTTCATGATCATTATAATTTGATCTATTCTTTATTAAGCCGTGTTCAGACAAAGCGTCAGATTGTCTTCGGACTAAAAATGTCATTAATTAAGTAATCATATGTATATTGAAGGCTCTGGATTAACACGCTAGGAATTAAATCATAAAGTTTGCATAGAGATGAAAATTTACCATGTTTGTGCATATAATGGTCTAATTAATAATGCGATTTCTTCCTAGATATAAATGTATTTAACATTATAGAGACTGCACATTAACACATTTCAGTTAAATTCAAAACTCCTTTGCTTATTATACTCCAATATAGTTTGAAACAAAATGTTAAAAGCTTTCGCTGTTTGTGCGGTAATACTAACTGTTGTGGCTATAGTTGCTAGTCATGGTATGTTGATGACGCCACCAAACCGCAGCTCTTTGTGGCGTTTTGATCCTACAGCCCCTGCTAATTATGACGATTCGGGAAACTTTTGTGGTGGAGCATGGGTGAGTTACATAAGATATAAATTACTAAACTAAATATTTACATATTGTTTTAAATAACAGACCCATCATGGTGTAAATAAGGGCAAATGTGGAGTTTGTGGTGACAACTACCAAGATCCCCGTCCCCGCAAGAATGAAAATACAGGACGTTTTGGTGGTGGCAAGATTGTTGCATACTACCATTCTGGAGATGTCATTGACGTTGAAGCACACATTACTGCAAACCACCTCGGTCACACTCAATACCACATCTGCAAAATTGGGGACTCTGCCAAACCCGAATCAGGAGAAGAGTGCTTTATTCCTTTGCCCTTTAAAGATGGAAATAAAACATTCCCAATTATAAAGTCACACAGAATTGTCAAAAATAAACTACGTTTACCAAAAGGATTTACCTGCAAACAATGTACATTGAGGTGGACATATACTGCTGGTACGACAAATTAGTCTACATCTATCAAGCATATTTTGACAACATGTTGATTTGTAATCTTATAGGTAATAGCTGGGGATATTGCGGAGATGGCACTAGTAGATTAGGTTGTGGTCCTCAAGAGACCTTCCGTTCATGTGCAGATGTCCAAATCGTTGAATAAACCTGCATTTCTTTGACAGACAAGATTAGAACAACCGTTGTTACTTTCTTAATTGTTATTCATGGTAGTTGGTTATTAAATTCATAAATGCATACATTTAAAACGGGATCATTTATTGTCTTTGTGATCTCACACTCACTGTGATCATGGAATCTCACATAATCAACTGATCAATACTATTCGCGTTTCTCACTAATCAAAATTTTTACATCACACAAAAATTTTACTATAAAATACACAAATTCATTTCTTCAGTACCATGAAACCTCAAATCAATTAATTATTTATGCTTTGTTTGCGTAAAATTGACATCCTTTTGTGTCTAGGTAGTCCAACTTCAGATGGTAAGATCACGCCATTTAAATTGCTTTGTTTTATGCCCTCGATTAAAAGCTTTGGAGATTCAATCCGAGTTGTCCCAGTAGTACGTTTGGTAGTTATATCATCTTTACTATATTTCTCAATGTCATGTCGTAGCTAAATTCAAATAAAGTATAAAAATATCAATCCAGCAATCTCTACTATCTAACAAAACACTTTAATTACTCACGGTTTTAATTCGAATTTCCATGCTATCATTACTTTGATACCTCCCAAGAGACCGGTGGGTGCCTATATCATCAACAGATTCACGGGATAGATTTAACTGAAAAGCATCAGGAGCTCTGTGTGTAGATTTCGTGGGAGTTTGTCCTCTACTTGCAACCAGACTACTTGATTTCTCTTGTTTACCTTTATCAACATCTTGATCTACAGTTGCTTCCTCATAAATTTTCTTTTGATTTTCGTGTGGCCTACTTTCAATACGATAGTTGTCCAAGTTGATTTTCAAGCGTTCGTTGTTACCCACATTCTTGTTGTGCTTAATCAAATTGGAAAAATGCGATACAACACCAGGAGAATCCAATTGGGCATTATATTCTCGTGGCGATTCACTGCTACTTGAATAATCATGTCTATGATCTCCCTTGTTCAAACGATCAGCTACAGGTGCTTCATTATAAGGTTGTTGTTGATAAGTCGGCGAACTACGTTGTTCATGATAAGCTCTTCTAGATTGATACAAACGACTTTGTTGGTTGTGATAGACATCAAGATCAGTTGATATCAAATCCATTGAACTCACTTGCGTAGCAATTGTTGGATAAAAATAGGAAAGGTTCTCATTCACTTTTCTGTATCTGTTTAGTCTGTCGAGTGCATTACTCTTCCTAGAAAGATCTTTCAGATCGTATTTATCCGTCATTAACTTACTTGGATTTACACTTGCAGATATACATGAACAACAATTGTATGATTGATTGTTCAAGACAGGGCTTGAAGTATAAGAGGGAATATGAGGCGGTTTTTGTTTACTCTGATACATATCTTTTTGCGGTGTGAGGTCGTAATCATTATTTTGCGAAGAATTTTCTTCCAAAATCAAGTTACTACTTACACTATGCGCATTATTAAAACCATTAAAACCTGTGGCAGTTGTTGATGAATTTAGATTTGATGTTGAATTATTTGCGAAGAAATTGTTTGGTGGCATACGTAAATTAAGAGTATGAAAACTTTTTTCAAAGCCGCACCCACGAGTTGCAATAGAGTTGAGAAAGTCCATGCTTTTGGTGTGTTCTCGCGGAATTAGCACAGGACAATCCAAAATAACATATTGAGTTTCATTTGATGACAAACAAGTTCCGCTTTGTGCATTTGAATCTTCACTTATTCTAATTAAACCATGCTCGTGTTCTATTTTGTTGCCTCTATCACAATTGCAGCGAGTGCATGCGTTAGAATCAACGTCCGAGTTTAAAATAATCTGAGGGTTTTTATTTATCGCTCCATTTCGATCTGGCTCAGCATAATATTTTACTTCTGCGTCACAATATTCCGCTACATTTTTTTGAGTTGAAACATCATAATGATTAAATTTGTCTGCGTTTTCAAAATTACTATCTAATGCAGCTTGAACACTAAACTCCTTCGTTTGCACTTGTTCTGGTTCAACAGAAGTGGCATAATGTACAACAACCAAGTTTTTTTCTGGTTTCTTAGGTAGGTTATCAAAATTCATGACAAATATTTGTTGCGTTGATATAATACTTTCCGCTGTTGAAACCGGAGTTAGTTTGTGTGCGATAGATGCGTCTGAATCTCTTTCACTATCCCCAAATTTCGCAGTGGCATCATGCAAAACATGAAAATCTCCAAACTCTTTTGCTTTTGACTGCATTGAAGATATTAACGGTATTGAATCCTCACCGGGTGCTTTAAGTGTTTCCTCGCTAAATTCAAACTGACATTGATCTGGTAGCTCCATTTCAATAATCTTCTTGCTAGAATCATCTTTTTTATCTCTATTATCAAGTTTGTCTACTTCTTCAAAAAAGTCAGTTTCGAATGCTCTTTTGTCTTTCAATACATCATCTGAATCTTCTTCATTTATAATGGGTTGTAACTCCAGAACGTTGCTGGTTGATTCTGGAACGGTTGTTGCAACCACACTATATGGTTGCGCAAACTGTAATTGTTTTTCATCTGGTAGCTGTTGATTTATGTTCATTTTTTCTTCATATATAGAAAGGTAGCTATTTTCATTTGTTCCATTTTGTGTTTGACCCATATTGGGATCGGTATTAGGGGATTTGACGGGACTGTAGCCGTTATTATGTGGAGCAACGCACACTACAACAACATCATAATAGTGAGAAATATATTTAATTTTTAATAGAATAATCGATTTGAGAAACATTTAAGAATGGCATTTGTGGGTATATAGTTAGGGTAAATTTAGTCTATTTGGGTCAATTTTATATTTGTGGCACACCATGCAATAGATATTGCATAGGTATGCCATACAAACTTTTTTCTTCTCAATGAAGACTAGACTTTCTAATCTATGTAGAAACAAGTATTTTGATAAAGCATAGAATTATAAAGAGTTAACTACCTCTTGGTTCCTCTAATAACTGAAGTACAGTTTCATCCATTGGGATGTTCAACTCCATACATAATTCTACAATAGTTTTAAGCAATTTATCCTAAAAAAATAAAAGCAATTTGTTTTCAGTTTTTTGTTTGCTTCTTGTAATTAATGTTTACCTTATTGAGTTTCCCCTTATTAGCTTGATAATGTTGTTTCAGGACATGTAGCATTTCATCATTCTTAAACAGATCATTCCTAATAATTTCTTCTGTAATGTGTAGAGAAAATTGGAGGTACTCATGTTGTTCAATATTCATTGTAGATTTTTCTCGAGATGTCGGAGCCAAAGCACTAGTTTTGAATTTATTGGCATGCGGCTTTGTTTTGGTGCCTTGAACCTATTCAAAAACATATTTGAATTATTAGTATATTTATTCATAATATAAAAAGTATATGTCTTGCATTTATTACTTTTTCCGTTCCTAGGTTCTCAATGGGATTACGTCGAGTTGGCGGACGTTCTTTATTTTCTTTCCTTGAATTCAATTTTTATTTCATGATACAAGAAATTTTCTAGAATATAAAACTTACAATATTTTTGTTGTGTCCTTCATTTTAGGACGGACCTTTTTGGTTTTACCTGCAGATTTTGGAGTATGATTAGTATTTACACGACTTTGAACATTTTTCAATTTTCGATAATGGTTTTTCATGTGAAAGTAAACATTTAGCATATTTTGTAAAGAAGCCATACTAATTTATGTTTAAATTATTGTTAGTAATGATTTAATGTAGTATTATTATACATAAACAGTATAACTTAGAAGTGTTCCATCTTACAGGAACAGAACACGACTAATTCCAAGTCTACAGTAGATATTTTTGTTTGTATTGCTCTGTATTATTCCACTGATGCAGCCAGGGCAACCACAAAGAACATACTCATTCAATAAAAATAAGAAAGAAAAATAAGTTGTCGAATTGCATGCAATAGAATAACATCTACGATTAAACCCACTTACCTTTCACAGGCATAGGAGTATTTGGAAAAATTTTTCGTTTTTGATTCATCATTTCTCCTCACAAACAATACATAAAAATTTGTATATAAATTTAAACACTTGTTTACAATAACCAGAACTTCATTTGGTATAAAAATGACTTCTAATTATATTTTTTTTACTGAAGTCCCCTGAATCCCGAAACACAATTTGCAAAAAACGATCATTTATGAAGTAACATGCAATGCACGTGAAATTTGACATATAAAATTGTCATCACTGTAATCCAGTAACTTCAACTCAGGTATAAATCAAATAGTATTTAATTCAACTGTTAAAGCACCTTTATTATATTATAATACTTCATGTTGATTTAATTAATAGCGCCGAAAGTCAATTGAAAATGTTCAAATCATACTTGTTTTCATAATTGTACCTCACCATGCTTAAAGTTAAAAGAAAGTTGACTTTGTCTTCAAGATATAATATGTTTCAACGCGGCTTATTCTTTATCTGTTTATATGGTTCTGTTGTCTATTTCCCAGTATTAACTAACGTTATTCTCATGCTTCTCATAAAGTATAATACAGTTTACAATAAAGATAAATCAATGCTCATATGAACAATGCAGAATAAAATAAACATCGTTCCTGCATTTAGAAACATCAACTAAGTGGGTTTATACTAATAATACATCTGTATGTACATTGAAATGTTCACATTTACTCACAAACATGTTTAACTATTAATGTTTCAATGTTTTGAAACTTATTTGGACGTATAAGACATTAAAATACCATGTTAGAAACAAAACAATACTTTAAAATTGCACTACTTTAGAATAATCAATACTGTGTACTTTACAAACGCCTCCAAATTTAAGTAGATAAATAAAGTAAGAATTACTTTAGATGGTAGGTAGATTAATTTGGCTACTTCAAGATTGAGAATATTACATTTCGTTACTTCAGAGATTAAAGAATGTTAATTTAAATACTAGACAATTTGAAATCTTCAAAGATATTTTACAGCAGTAAACTCGAATTCTAGGTATTTACATAACGTCTTTGATTGCATGAATTTTAGGAATTCGTTAATGCTATTCACTTCTATAAAATATAAATGAGAATATGAAATATTCCAACTGTAAAACTCCAATTTGACCACAAAGTCAATAAATAATTAAATATGTAAGTAGCGAAATAAATTAAATATCACTCAGCACCTAAGTCAACCTCAAAGATCAACCATCTTGTTTACATTTTATGCCTTGTCAAACCACCCTGATAGGAATAGTTACAGCATAATATTCTCCTTTAGTCATTTTTTGTTAGTTTGAAAGACCTTGGCCTTAGGTGCCACAAAATCCAAATCCGGCAACCGCGCCACATTCAAATTCTGCGGCTTTTTATTTTTACTGAGCAAAATACCATTGCTTGGCGCGGATTTTTTATTCAAAACAGTCGAAGGTGCGTTCATAGTTGGATAACTTTGAAAGTGAACAGGATTAGTAATAATATTAGGCAGGTCTGATGAGTACCCGTTGCGATTCCAGTCTGTCCTCGTGGGTTGAGAGTTACTTCCTCCTCCAAATAAATTTGGCTGGTTGTAATTGACCGTCGCCGGTGTGAGATTACCTGCTTGCATCATTTGCATTGGTTGCAAAGCCGGTGCAGATGCTGTAAGTGTATAAAGGCTATGATTTCCGGTGTTTACTGGTTGGCTGGACATAAAATCTGACCACTCATCGTCATCGTGGAAACCATTCAGTTTCTTCTGCGGTGATGGGTGCTGATTGGTTTGCGATGGAAGATGAGTAGAGCGATGTGGACCATTAGTTGGGATGCTAGTGGTCTGGTAGTGTCCATTTTGAAGAAAGCCTGCAAACGGCGTTTGATTGGCGTTGGTATTAAGATTGAGTTGTTGAACAAACTGAGTGCTAATGATTGACGGTTGATAACCATCTACAGGCGGCTGGACGTGCAGAGCTGTTTGTGGCAATGACTTTACAGGAGTGCTAGGAGCCATCGTGGGTATTTTCGTCTGTACTAAACCACGTGGTGTTATCACCGGAATGGGTGGTTTAGCTGGCGGTTGCATACTTTGCATGCTTCGCAACTGTGGTATCGACAGTGATAGTTCGAGCGTGCTTGTGCTATTCAAGGCGTGTTTGTTAGAAGCAACATTACTTCCTGATATTCCAGTTGCACTTTCTGCTGGACCTGTAGGTTGGGTTGAAATAAAATCGCTCCAATCATCGTCGTCATGTGCAACAGGGGGAGATACTGGTGTTTTCTGCTGAGGAATGTATTTCCGGGGACTACTCTCCAAAATAGGCAATACGAGGTCCTTGGAAATTACAACCTGGTTGTTTGGTGGCAGGAGCACTTCATTGAAAGGCAAAATGACCTTGTTGGCGGGTACAACAACATGTTTTTCTACCATAAGTGCGCCACCCGGCCCACTCAATTTGGTCTCGGGCGCTTTAGAAACAGTAACACTACTAGTACATGGGTCACAGAAACTACTTCTAATCACAACCGCTTCGGAATTGACACCTCCCGATGAAGAAGAAGTATAGTTACCATCTTTCTTGGCGTAAAGATCAAATCGAGCCAGCTCTTCATCAGTGATTCCTGGATTGGGCCATAAAATCGTTTGTGTTTCTAATGCTGTTGCCAATTTTACAGGTTCCAACATTGTAGGTTGCAAAACAGTTAGATTTAGAATATTTCCGCCAAATCCATCTAAAACTTCAGGTTTTAAATCCTTTGGAGTTTCAATCTCATTAACTTTTGTTGTAGTGATGCCTGTTTGAAAGTCTTGGAAATCAGCAAAGTCATCATCTTCGCACATGGCTGCAGCTTCAGATTCAACATTTGAAACATTTTTGTGGGAAAGAACAGGTGTTGCAATAGTAAGTTTTAACCAATCTCGTTCACTCTTAACATCGAATTTTCCTACCGATTCATATGATGACTTGCGAGAATGGCTATTGCTATTACTAACTGTATTATTTTCATTCCAATTTGACTTGACGTCATCGATATAAGTTTCTCTTAAAGGAATCATGTTTGTAGTTGACCAGGTTGCTGTTGGTTCCATTTGTTGTTGAATTTGAGTTGAGTTTGTTGATTGGAATGAATTGAAATCACTGAAATCATCAGCAACTTCCATGGATTCTTGTTTAGATTCTTCAACATCCGCCATTTCGGGAAATTGTAGGCTATTTACTGACTCAGTGTCATAAGTCGGTGGTTTCTGCAGCTTACAGGGGTCTTCCAATTTAATGTCGTCAGAAGTTCGAGAAGTTCTTGGGTTTGGTTTAGATTCTTCTGTTGATACAGCTTTTAAGTAAATAAAAACATTGAAATTGTAAGATAGGTTTTCTCCTGATTGTTGGAAAAGTGTGTAACAAGTGAGATGTTTTTTAATGTAGTATTTGTTAAATTTGCCTTGACGTACTTACATTGTAACCACAAATCCCAATCCTCATCAATTTTTTCGCTAGCGTGATTACTATCTACTGATACAGCACATGTTGTCGATGTGGACAAGCTAAGAGATGCTGCAAGTTGTTCCAAATCGAATAGAGTGCTTGATTGATTAGCTTCACAGGTGCACGTGCACAAAGTTTAGAAGAAGTATAGCAGAAAATGGTTACATAATGCATAAGAAAATTGTAAAAAGCAAGAGAAAAAACATTTAAACGTTAATTTTTAGCAGGTTTGTTTATACAGACGATTGTGATATGTCACGTAGCGATCCGTGGGCAAGCATGAAACAACGCACACATTGTATTAGCTCATAGGAAAGGACACAAAGTTAGCAAAAAACGTTACAATCATAAAATTCTACTATCAGATTTAAGTTTCGAAAAACAAAAGCAGCAAGAAGTTAACTGAATACTCACAATCCAATGGATTCGCCAAACCAGATGCACTCCAATCAAATTGTGCGGCGGGGATGTCTCCATTTGGCGTTAAACTCGATTGCAACTGCCGCCCACCAGACAAACTTTGCGATGAACTATCGCTGGACGGAGTAAGTGGGGTCACTGCTACCCTATTACAAGGAGCTAGTATTGGCATTAAAATATCTGATTTTACTGGTTCAAGCGGAGTCATTCCTAAATTCGCAGCAAATTTCGGCATGGGCATTCCGTGTGCGTAAAGCTACAAACATGAATACAACGTCACTCAAATACCCAGCTTCAAGCAAATATAAGCATATAATAAAATCTTACAATATTTCTTGTATCAATATTTAACGCTCTCAAGAGTTCTTGCTGTACTTGAGATTTTCCCCATTGGTACTTCAATGCTTGTGTCTCAGTTACATCTTTGATGTGACTAAAAATATTATTCATCGCTGTTTCATCAGAGTATTTATACTCGTTTTCTTCAACCGTAACAGGTTCAAACATGACTTTGAAGATAACTTGAGTTTCCTCGTATACTTTATCAGGATTTAGTAATTTGGTCATGGTTGTTGTGGAAGTAGGAAGAGTAGTACTACTGCTTGTGTAATCGTCAAAATCACCGAAATCATCATCGTCTTCGTCATTACCATGCTCAAAACTAGATGAGCGTGGAGTTGTTTGACTAGCATTTTGCAGATCAAACTTGTCCTTTGAAAATTGAGCAGACGAAAAATCAGCAAAGTCATCGAAAGCTTTTTCGACAACTGTTGTTTCACCCACTGTATATACTTTGGATTGATTTTGCAGTGCAGAGGTAAAATCAGTGAATTGAAAATCATCATCAATGTTAACTGATTCTGAAGATATTTTAACAGGCACCTTTTCCACGTCAGTATTTACACAATAATTATTAGAATCAGCAGAAACTTTAATATCTGATTGATTATCACATGATGCAGATTTTGTAATCCCTTCTGGTTGTGCTAAAAGAATTAACGGCGTTTCACCAAACGTGTTGAAATCACCAAAACCTTTCCCCCCTGCAGATTGGCTTGGAGTACTATCCACACCACAGCCATAACTTCCTTTCGCTTCAATTGAATTTACACTTTCAACTTGCTTCCATTCATCATCAAAATCATCAAACTCTTGGATATTTTTGCATGTTTCAACAATTTTTTCAATAATTTCATTACAGTTCCTCTTGTAATCTGCATTATCAGCTTCATTTACATGATTTGGCAACTCAATTGGGATGTTATCACTTACATCCTCCTCATCATCACAAATTACATTATCCTCAAAAGAAATGCTAAAGTTTGAAGGTGTTTCACTAATTTCTTCCTTCTCCTCTGAATCATCATCAAATAATTGAGGAGGACGTTCAATATCGTCCAATTGATTCTTCATTTCTGAATCAACCACAATCACAGAGGCATCAAAACAATTGTGGCCATTCAGACTCTCTGAATTACTAAGAAAACGTAAAGGCGCATTTGACACTTCTATACCATTAGTACTAGCAGATTCAAATAAATGTTTTTTGATAGGTTCTGCATTGTCTTCAATTATTAAGTTTTTCCGCTTATCTTGATAATCTTTTGTGTCATCATTTTCCAGTTTAATTTCAGATATTTTGTCCACTAATTCTGTAATTATTTTTGAAGTATCATTAAAAATCATGGGTAATTTCTTGGGTGAGCCTTCAGGTGTATTTGGAATGGAAAATGCTGAAACAAAACAAAATAACCATTGTTCAATGACATCAATTTAAATATGCAAAATAATTATTGCAGAAACCAGTTTTGATATGACACTTTATGGCACAACATACAATCACAGCCATATGTGGAGTCATCAACTGCAGCAGCAGCTGTAAAATTGCCAAATTCATCATCTTCATTATCATCCCCATCTGTGAGTCCAATGGGAGGTGGCGTAGTGCTGACAAGAGGCGGAATTAGTTTCGACATCTACAAAACAATTTACTTATGCTTAATACTACTTAACTCATAATTTTCTAATTATAGTAAAAAACAAAACTAGTATCTAGCCCAAACATAATTTCAATTGTATATGAAAACATTGATATTCAAAACATATGTGTAAATATATTCTTTGGTTTGCGAATAGATAACCAACTGTTATCATTGTATATGCATAGTTACGATATTACTGTTGCAATTTGCGTATTATTTACCTGCTGTCAGATGACACGTCTCTGGATAATTAGAATTCCTGAAGGTATCTGCGCACTCTGCACCAGTAATTAACACGCACCTGAACGTCCGTTCAACGTTACAATCTTAAAAAGTCCTACCAAACAAAGAATTTGGCAAATCACGGTTATTTTCCACGTCGCTACAATTATTTATAACAATTCAGGTGGATTACATGACATTGTCTGCCATATTGATTTTACTTTGACAACTAGGCGCAATATGTCAAAATATTTGTTTGGCAGCTGTTTTTTGACTTTGAAAAAGGCAGGCAACTAAGTATATTTATGCCAACGTAAGTAAATCTTTGAAATACTTTGAATAAACTTTCCATTCTCAAAATTAAATTCAAGGTATTTTAGGTAGTCAACAATAATAATTGAATTATAATATTACGCGAGTTTTAGTACTCGGAAGAATAGAAGGGTTAACATGCGGAAGCACGCGACAAGTGGCGACGACCACAAGTGATGACGTTCGGTGTCTCTCGTGCCGCAGCATCGAAAAGATAAGAGATAAGCATTCAATGCCATCGCTTTCGACATAATTTACTATGCGTGTTACAAAAGTACCGCACATGTGTTCCTCAATACTGTGTTATCACCATGGGTCGAGGACCTAGGTAGTTGACGAAAAAATAACATTCATACGCGAATCTCATTCATAGTCTGATTTGTATAATCCCATTTTCAATAATACAGTCACCACGGGAACTGTTTGTTTGCGGCTGTGGTTTTGTTTATCAATACGTGATTATGTGGCTCCAACTAAACAGTGAAACGTGGACACAAACTGTTAAATTGTGCGTTGCAAGTCATTTAAACTATCTGATGTACAGTAATTAGAACTGGAAGCACAAACCTAGACCCCGCATCATTCGCAATTGGTGCCTGCCACATGTGAAGAATTGCGTTTGTTACGCTTCAGGGCGCAGGAAGAATTGTTCTGCAACAACTCAGTAAGAATAAAGGCACATTGACTTTGTTACAAAACAAAAACACTTGATGGACACATTGTCATAGCATGTAAACAATACTAAGCTACAATTACAAGCTACAATTATAATTAACTTGTAATAAATTTTATTTTTAGATAAGTTCTTGCCATGAAAATGTAAGCTCTGATCACACAACTGTGACTAGGCTGTTGTTTTACCTTTGATAATGCGCATCAAAAGGACTTACTGTCTCATAGCCACCTTTATCTTCTCATGGATTTTCCTTTTGTACTGCACATTTCAAAGTAGACCTAACTTGGCAAATGCACCAAGTGACTCAAATGCAAATCAAATCCTAGAAGGTGATATCCAAAAACTAGAGGATGGCATTCATGAAGAATTCAAGAAGAACAAAGAGATGGTTCATAATTTGCATAGATTTATGGATAACAAGAAAGTGGCTGGAGAGATTATAGAAAATGAAAATGCACTGAAGTCTAGTGAAGCTGCAAAAAAATCTCAAGGTTTTATACCTAGTCGTAGTAAAATTTCATCTGGTATTGTAATTCCTGTTCTGGTGTTTGCTTGCAACAGAGTTACAGTGAGCCGATGTTTAGATCAATTATTGCAATATCGGCCAGATCCAGATCAATTTCCTATTATTGTTAGTCAGGTAAGCAATATACATTTGGCATTGAATATATTACAATTATGAACTAATTATATGTGTACAGGATTGCAATGATAAACCAACCAGAGCTATAATTAACAAATACATTCCACAAGTGACACTAATCCAGCAACCTGATCAATCTGAAATTGATGTCCCACCAAAAGAAAAGAAATTCCGTGGTTACTTTAAAATTGCTCGACATTATGGATGGGCCTTGAAAGAGATGTTCTTCAACTTCAATTTTAAATCAGTCATTATTGTTGAAGGTACACATTTACGATATCTAAACTACATTCATTTACATTGTCCATACACTCATAAATTTGTTGTATTTGTTTGCAGATGACTTAGACATTGCTCCCGACTTTTTCGAGTACTTCCTTGGTACCTATCCATTGTTGGAGAAAGATCCAACGCTTTGGTGCATTTCAGCATGGAATGACAATGGAAAAGTCGGTTTAATTGATGAGAAAAAGCCGGAGACTTTGTATAGAACTGACTTCTTCCCCGGATTGGGCTGGATGCTTAATAAAGCGCTGTGGAAAGAACTTTCAGCTAAGTGGCCACGATCGTACTGGGACGATTGGATACGACAGCCGGAACAACGCAAGGAACGCGCATGTATTCGGCCGGAAATTTCCAGAACACGAACATTTGGAAAAATAGGTGTTTCCAAGTATATAGAATACGTTCGAGTTGATGCTTGATGCTTGAAATGTTAATTATTTTGTTTCTAGTGGACTTTTCTATGAAAAGCATCTAAAATACATCAAACTAAACGAGAAATTTGTGCCTTTCTCTAAGATGAATATGAGTTACTTAACTAAGGTAATCATGCTACTTAAATTTTGATTTAATGCACTTATTATGGGCTTACAGGAAAATTACGATAACCAGTTTCTCAATACTGTATACCAAAGTGCTGTGGTCAGTTACCAAGAATTGCGCGAGGATAAAATTGCCCACGATGGGCCAGTGCGTATTGTATACTACACGAAAGAGTCGTTTAAGCGGACGGCAAAGATGTTAGGTCTTATGGATGATTTCAGAGTAAGCACATGCTCGCATTATTTGAAACAATCAGCACAAATCTTATTTCAATCAATTTTAGAGTGGTGTTCCAAGGACAGCGTATAGAGGCGTTATTACATTCTTCTACAAGGGGCGAACTGTATACCTCGCACCTAATTTGAACTGGAAAGGCTACGATATCAAATGGAGTTAACAATTGAATGAGTTGCCGCCCTTGCCCCCGCACAATATTTATCTGATACACCCCGGACGTCGACGCCAACGTAGTAATTACGCTCTGACACGTATCGGGTATAAAATTTTACCTCCATAAATTGAATTCCTATCTCACAGGAGAAGTTGCAAGTATCGTATCTTATTCGACAACAAACCAATTCTCCTACAAACTATATGCCGCCACGAATGTCATATACTCCTTAAGTTTTAATTGAGAACAGAAGACATTCAAAATTCTAAAATAAATAGTTCCAGACAGCGCACTGCGGATTACTTCCATTTTGAATTTTACAGTATAATAGTATATATCAATGATAAGATTAACATTTTATAAAATTCCTCGGACATTTACTATTTCAATTGAATGCATCACAGTTAACAAGCACGATGACATACCACACGAATGCTAGGCATTTATAAATAATGTAATTGTTATAAAATCAACCGCAGAGTGCAGTACGTGTGTATAATTTGGTATTTCACTTTTTAGATTTAAGCATTTTGTGATATTATGGAGAGATTAAGAGCGTTTTGGTTTTATTTTTTATTTGATTAATGTAATATGCTATTGCTTGCATGTTTATTTGCAGCGTAGCGTACATGAGATTATAAATATATCACCAACAAGCGTGAACCTCAATTTGGATGGATCAATCGATGAGTGATGCTCACTTCTGTCATTATTTGGTACATGGTTTCATCTAAGTTTTAATGCTTTTGCAATTGTGCGATATAGAAACTGAAAGTTTGGCATAAAAGGAATCTCCAGATTCTTATATTAATTTAAACACGGGAATATATTTAATACGTGGGAATTCATATCAATGTGAATAATCGTCTGTTAATTTATTTATTTATTTATTAAGATTCTGCAAATATGGTAATGATGTGCAATTTTGACTTCCATTTTAATGTGCAACTAACACCACTTATATAACATAATAAAGTCACGAAATTAATTTGGTCTTTGTTTCAAATCCTTTTCCAATGCCAAAATACCTTTTCCTTAATCATGTTGCAAATGCAAGAGAATGCGATAAATCTACCCATCTGCATTAAAACGTGTTATCTATTTTGTCAGGATTCAGAATACAGGTAAACAGATAGAATGAGCTATTCCCTATTGCAGATTACACTGTAGTAAATAATTTGGATTCATTCTTAGTTTGGTGATTAGTTAAGACAACAAACGAAGCAAATAAAGCAAAAAAGTTAAATAAGGCGCTGCTCGGCCCTCTGGTGATTATATTTCGTGTTTTTTTTTGACAGTCAAACGTCAAACTATTCCAATACGACCGGCTGTAGCAACTATCATATGTGATCTTGGGCCTTCCAGTTCTCTATAAGTTGGAAAATGTTACTTTTCTCAATTATAATTGATTGTAATAATTGATCTTTGATATGTTAAGCACACTATTAAAAAAAATCATGTTATTTGTTCGGGTCCTTACAAATACTATTTTCAATAATCGCATTATAACCTATTCAACTGTAGGTATTTGACAATATTTACACAAAAAACAATCATTCAAAACCCAATTTCTTGAATGATAAATTTCTGCATTTGAAAATTTCAGTCTATTGCAGCATCTATATTTCAAAGGAATATCAAAAAATTTCTCGAAATGGCCCCAAAACATCGCGATCAACCAGTTATAATGAAGCTAGAATCTCCTGAGTTCAAATCACTTTTCACTGAAGAACTGAAACATCTATCAAATTTATTTGATAAATATGGATTTGAGATTCGTATTGCTGGTGGAGCTGTGAGAGATTTGCTATCAGGCAAAGCACCTAAAGATTTGGATTTTGCAACTACTGCCACCCCTGATCAAATGAAAGACATGTTTACAAAGGAAAATGTTCGAATGATAAATGCTAAGGGAGAGAAACATGGTACTATTACTCCAAGAATTAATGACAAGGAAAATTTTGAAGTTACAACTTTAAGAATTGATGTGGTAACTGATGGAAGACATGCAGAGGTGCAGTATACAACTAATTGGCTTTTAGATGCAAATAGGAGAGATTTGACAATTAATTCAATGTTCTTGGGTATGTGTTTCACTGTTATGCTCTCATCTCATTCCCCCTTTTATTTTATTTGCTTCTGCAGGTTTGGATGGTAGTGTTTATGACTATTTTTATGGATATGATGATCTTCAAAAACGTCGCGTTGCATTCGTTGGTAACCCAGCTATACGCATTCAAGAAGATTACCTTCGTATTCTCCGTTATTTTCGGTTTTATGGACGGATAGCAGCTGCACCCAACGAACACGATGAAAAAACAATAGCAGCAATTAAAGAGAACGTTGCTGGGTTAGCACAAATTAGCGGGGAACGTATTTGGACGGAGTTGAAGAAAATTCTTGAAGGAAGCTACTGTGGTGAATTACTGAAGAAAATTTTGGAATGTAATTGTAGTTCTTACATTGGTTTCCCAGAAAGCTGCAATCTTAAAGAGTTTGATAAAGTTCAAACCAATCTGGACTTGTGTGCTGATTGGAACTCAACTGAAATTTCAAAAGTAACAAGAAAATTGAATGCAATCACATTGCTTTCAAGTCTTATAAACACTCAAGAAGAGGCGTTACAATTGCATGCACGAATTAAATTCTCGGCGTTTGAAAGAGATTTGATGTTATTTATTATTGAACATAGAGAGCCCAAATTAGATGCAAGACCATTGCATCCATACAAAATTCTAGTGCTGAAAGCAAAGAATAAGAATACAAAAGAGTATGTTGTTGAGTTGTTAAAATATTTAAACTCAAAGCACATTGATGAATTTATTGCGTGGGAGCTTCCGAAATTTCCGTTGAACGGAACTATTTTGAAAGGGCAAGGTATAGAAGCAGGCAAGTTTATGGGTGTGGTAATGCAAGAAATGAAGAATTACTGGGCAGATAACAATTTTAATCTAACTGAGGAAGATTTATTAAAGAAATTGCCATCTGTTATTGCTGAACTTAAAGAAAAGAGAGATAATAAGCGAAAGAAAAGCAAATAAATGATTTTTGATTGTTAAGATGTAGCAAATATTTTAAGAAATTATTTAATTAAAAACCTAAGAAGTATGTTTAAAGAAAATAAAATTACAATTAATGCCCTTATTATGTTACTTACATTGCAACTACTTTGAAATTTACTAGCGCAATCGTATTAGATCGTAATATATCGTGCAATGTCACTTTCAGTTCAGGTAGTATTCCCGCGCTTTTGATTTGTTTTGTCTCCTGAAGATAATTACAACAATACCAAATATAACGAATCATTGGAAAATATTTTGTGTAGCTTACCAATATGTCGAATTATAGTATAGATAGTCTTGTTGATAACTTTAATTTCATTGGTTTAACTCCAAATGATAGCGTGATAGCAAAATGTAAGTAATCTGGAATTTTCAAGGTTACATCTCACTTCACTATAATTTGTTTTTGGTATAAGGTTTGGAATTATGTATATCTTACAAGATAAGTGAAGAAGAACTAGTGGATATTTGGGTGGCATTTACCATATCTAGTTTGAAAAATGCGCCACCATCATTGGAAGGTCTAGATTTGCTTGAACGTCGTGAATTGTGCAAGAAAAAAGATTCTAGCATAGCAAATGCAAGTCCTGCAGTTGTGCACACTCCAGAAAGGAAGAAACCAATGGTTAAACAGTGAGTTTATAATTATTTCAATCATTTTCATGTAACAAATATTGATATGAACTGTTGTTTATTGTATCTAGGAATTACAATAGCCCCACTGTGCCCAAAACCCCAGTGAGTATTTGTTTATTATGCTTTAACTAAATAGTTTTAATTAGTTTAATGCTGTTTTGTTTGTTTGTTTATGGAATAGTTCACAGAAAGCCTTTGTTCTGCATTCATTTGTTTTCATAATATTTCATCTCATTTTGATTTATATTGCTTGCACTCTGTATTACTAATTTAGAAAAAGATAGTTGCGCGATAGTGGCGCCTCTAATTATTACAACTTTGGTGCGTTGTGTGAACGGATTTCTCGGAAAACGGCCTCAAGGACGCCTTATTCTTTGAGCCTTTTCACTTGAGTCTGCGTTCGCGCCGTGTATCGCCGCCGCCATTTGTGAGCATCAGGCGTCATCGTTCCAGACGAAGTTCGTTATTAATTTCTGTAGGAAGTAACAGTGTTAGAAAGAGTTACCCGGGAACTATGTTCATAAATTCGACATAAATTACTTCTGGTGCTGTCGCTTTGATAGCATTTGATTACATCCACCTGTTGATTCACTTACCGGACGCGCGCGGATTGGCGCCTGCAGCTATTTGATTCGATATTCGTTAAGCAACAAGTTATTCTGTGCTTTAGAATTTTACGCGATTGCAGCGTCCACCGACCTATAATTTGTTGCATTAAACCTTTGTTAAGAGAGATGCGGTGATGGCTTTGTTTCGCCTCGAATATAAAAATCACTGGTCAGCGTTTTGTGTAAACAACATCATCTCGTTTTGTTTCACGTCCGTCGAAAAGAACGCTTTGGGCCGGGTGTTTTTTGTGTTGATATTTTAGTTATTTTGTGCTTAATGAGTGCGGCTCTGGTGTCTCGTCGATTCGATTTTCGTGACTAGATCCACACTCATTAACTGCGAAAAAACAATCATCATTGCTAAATTCTGGAAGCAACGTTTGTTCAATTATACTAAGTTTGAGAAGATTGGTGAGGTCTAGTTCATGTTTTATTAGTGCCATGACTAGATCCTTACTCGTCTGTTCGAATTTTAGTGAGAAACACCAAGAAAGATGGACTTATGTTCTAAGTGATGGTTTCATGTGCCTTGTATAATAAATGCAAATTTTTACAAGAAATAAATGTTTATGTGCAATCAACTGAATCATTTATACATATATATTTTATTTCAGAAATCCTTGACTCAAACCTTCAATGATAGCTTAACTCAAGATGTCTCTGCAGATGTTTCACTGTAAGTTACAACAAACTTTGTAATAGATCTATCTATTACTGAGTAATGGTCTTGTTAGTTCACAGGTCTGCAACTACTCAGATAGAACAACATCAGGAAAAGTTGTCCTTTCTCATGGATCCCCTAAAACTCAATTTAGCAGCTGTCTATCCCCTGTCAATGTCAAGCTGTTTGGAGATGAGCCACAATGGATGCCATCAACAATCCAGCAAATGTATTGCTTTGCCAACAAACAGCGAGAGTGTCAAGCTGGGATTACGGATTATATTGCAAAAATCATTGCACAGAAACACAGCATTACTTTAGATAGATTTTTGGATCGTGAATCAAGTGGAGTAAGACGCATTTCATCAACCATAACAACTACAATTGTTAACTACATATCTTTTGTTTAGGGAACTTATTATGGTGTTATTGGTTGTGATGGAGATGGGAAACTAAACAAAACATCGGCTTTATTAGAACTTCCTGGTGGTGATTACTCAAGCGGCGATAAAATCCGATTGAACTTGTCGCAACTCACTTCGTATGCTTTGTTTCCGGGTCAGGTGGCAGTCGTGCAAGGAAAATTCATCAAGGGAACACTTCAAGTCACCAACTTGTTTAATGATGCATTTGTTATACCCATTCAGAAATTAGAAACAGGTGATATAAGAACTGCCGTTTTCTTTAATGATTTGCTGAAATTGATGTCAATACTTAATGTGTATTAATTAAATTTTCAGGAGCTGTGCTGCAGGTATTGGCAGCTTCTGGACCATTCACAATAAAGAACAATCTTTTCTACGAACCCCTTCAAGATTTACTTAAAATCGTTCTTGATATACATCCGAATATCTTAATCTTAACTGGCCCATTCTTAGACCAAGATCATGATAACATAAGTACCATGACGGAGGCATTCGATACCTTCTTTTCAACATTAGTTGAAAGTATTATGACACCTCTAGAAGGGTAAGTATTGTACTTCAATTGAATGCAACTACTTATCTGTTTTGTTAATAAATAACATTTTGCTGTTGCAGATCGAATATTCAAGTTGTATTGGTGTCGTCTCTGCGAGATGTCCATCATTTCGCAGTCTTCCCCACACCTCCATACACTTTAATGAACAGGTATCCCAATCTTCTATGTGTTCCTGATCCAAGCATCTTGGATATTAATGGGTTGTATATTGGAGTAACCACTGCTGATATTTTATTCAATATTGGAAAAGAGGAACTTGTTTTCGGCCCTGGTGCGTTAGACAGAATGTCTCGCCTTAGTCGATATGTACTAGGTCAGTTGTCATTTTATCCTCTCCAATCTGTAGAGGCTAAAGTTCCTATTGATTACGGGCTTCTGGAAAGGTATGGGATTATGGAGACATCTCCGCATGTGCTATTGGTGCCTTCAAACTTCAGACACTTTATAAAGGTTAGTACAACATAACACTTCTTTTTTTGAAAGAGAAATAATTTTAACTATGATTTTTAATGCAGAAAATATCCGGTTGCACCGTTATCAATCCCGAACGACTTGTAAAGGGATACGCGGGAGGAACTTATGCCAGAATTCAACTCAGTACTTCTAAAGAAGTACAAACCTTCTGTGAAATCGTCAACATATGATACCGCATGTTCAAATATTTAAAGTGTTTTTATTTATATTCTTATTAAATTATCTGATACCTTCGTTTATGCGTTTGGGTCACACTTTTTGTTTGCTTCCGCCGAAGCGTGCGAATAGTTCGTTTCTAACTAGTTATAAATTTATATCATGAAGCGTTTACCGCACATCGCTCACTGTCCATTTAGCGAATATATTCAGACGCACACACACACATTGTCCGTCAATGGCGTCTTCAGACACTCTCGTTCTCGAATTGTGTGGATATCCATGTGGTGATCCACTTTAGGTTTGTGAGCAAGAACTTGAGGGCCTTTGTCCATTGCTCTTCAGAATTAAATTGCACCCTAGGAAAATCAGTACGCGAATAATTGAAAATACTGCAATAACTTCGTAAAGTATTATAACTCACTTAATTGAATAACTGGTATTGTTATCCTCGATCTTGCCGTTCTTGAGCATACGATACGGCAGATTAAAATCGCGATCGCCGCTTTCGACGTGCTCCTTGAACTGCTGCAGGCAGTGTAGGAAGGCGACCATACCTGAATCGATCTTCGGATCAAAGTAGAAGCGAAAACCGCCAGAGCCATAGAGTGGTAGTTCTTTCTGTTCGTCCATCACGCGGATATACGAATGGTTACCGTAGGGCACTAGCTGATACTTGCTGAAGGAAAAACCAAGTTTACGAGCAAGGGCATTTAGCAGGAGTGCTGTTTGGCCCCAGGCTGCGTTTATTTCCGACCAGTCAACAGGCGCTGTCGGCAACCGACCTAATCGTAAGTTATTGATGGTCCCGAAGTGGCCAGAATGCCAAATGTGGAACGTCACATTGAAGATGTTAGTTTTCTTAAGCTTTTCAAGTTGGTAGTTAATATACCTCAACTGAGTTTCAAGACTGAAAGTATGCAAATCATTAAGAGGTAATTAGTAATAAATTTCAGATTACCTTCTATAATCATCTTCAACCGTCATGTAGTCATATCGGTGTCGAGCAAACTGTTTACAATAGTTGTTGCTTTCCTCGTTTAGACGCTGGGCTTCAGCTTCTTGTTCCGCAAGAGCGGCGATTGTGGCTTTATTTTCCTGATCCTTGCCGCGCAGTTCGGCCATGTATTGCTCTTCTTCTGCTTGCAAAGTTTTGAGTTCTTTCTGGAGGTCTGAGATACTGGGTTCACTTACATCTGCTTCCAACCTAAACATGCAGTCAGAAAATTACCTTATATGTGTATAATATATAATTGCACATACTTCTTTAAATATTCACTGAAATCATAGTAATCACTATCAGCAAGTTTCATCTGTTTCTCAAGTTCATCCAACAATAGATCAGTACATTCTTCACAAAGGGGATGATCAATTTTGGAGTGTCCTGACAATGTATCAAATAATGCTGCCTCAACCTAGCAATAAGAACAATTGATTATTCCTAAAATATGGGTCCCAAGTACAAAATAGTGTAATTTGTTAAATTACCTCCATCTTCTTTCCCAACCCAGTAATTTCCTCTCCATCTGATATCAGCATGAAACCATTGGCTCCATTTGCTGAATCAGACAACCTGCAGGGATGAACATAGTTGTCAAAGCTCGTCGCCTGTGATTCGATGTCAACGTCAGGTGTCGAGTTTATGGGCACTGTAAGCAACATGTTGCATTAAGTCGGCAGCCCCAGGAGGTGCCCGAGAAGCCGTTTTCTTACGTGTTAATTCAGCTAGTGTATGCTCGCCAATGGAGTGCAGGGACTCGTCGAGCCGTAACGGCACCAGGCATTTCTGACAGTTGAAAGTAACGTATCCCCTTTCCTCAGCCATGGTGGCGCAATGTTTACATTTTGTCTGGGGTGCAGTGGAGTCCCGGCCATGCAAATTCACGCTTCTTTGTTCGCGAGCCGTGGCCGTCGCCACTGGCTGTGGTCTGTTTTCATTGGCTTTTTTTATTCAAACGACCAGTGCGTCACAGGCGGACGACGGC
>JAODGC010000006.1:364396-377541 GCA_027574925.1 Ecitoglossa quadriceps
TCAAAATGTATCAATTTTGTTGCAGACAGGGCTTTTATAAATTTTACCACACATTGCTTGAATGATATACATATATATATATATTGATAATTTTTGACACATCCCAAAGGGAAACCGTCGTTATACATAAAACTCACTTTCAGTATGTACAAAAGAATTCAGAGCAAACAACTCAATAATATAAATTCTGAAAGAAGGTTGTGGGTACAGACAACACTACAAACTAAGATACAAGGTGCTTAAATATAGTAGCACTATAGGCATATAAACCCATATCCTTATTGATTCAGGGCATATTATCCAAGCCAACGCACCTATAGACGTGATTCTGCAGAGCAACAAAGTTGCAGAATGTAAACTGACAACGTGGGCAGCTATAAACCACCTGCAACAATCAAAATGATAATCAAAACAATTAATTTTGCCAATGAAATTAGTTTAAAATCAAATACAAGAATTGTGACGTGAAGACTAGATTAGAAGAATTCCGAACTTACAACGAAGAAAACAAGATTTCAAAAATTATGGTATACTATTAAAATTTGCCTCGTCTTTGCAAACTAAGAAGACATCGGCGCGATAAGACATTCTTCGACGTGTTCTTGGACTTGCTTCAGCGAGCGAAATTTGTCGTTGCACAACGGGCAAGAAAAATACAACGGCGGTGGTGAATTGTTCTGCAAAAAGTCTGAAATGTGACATATTTATAATAAGTTAAAACAATTACCTCTGTTGAAGAAGTTTGCGGTTGTAATTTGATGACAGTTTCTGCCGTGCGTAGGCGTTCTATCTCTTCCGTAAGTTGTCGATTGCGCTTATGAACCCCTTCCAGATCATGAGCGACACGGTTTAGCTCTTCAACAACCAAGATTTTACTTTCACATTGACTCTTGAAATCAGCTTGGTAAACCTTCAACTAATAAATAATTATACTATGGTTTCGTACAAGTCATGATTTAACTGTATCTAAAGGTACCTGTTCCTCAAGAGCAACAAGCTTATCTTTATCATAAAAGGCAGCTTTACACTTTCTATCCATCTCCTCTACAGCATTCCTGTTTTTTTCTGCCTCATGTTCAGCCAACTTCTTTGCTTCCTTTATACGAACTATATTGTTCTGGGCTTCGGATAATTGAATTCTTAAACGCTGCAATTCCGCCGTCTCCTCGTTCTGAATCTTAATCAATCGAACCTTGAGCAACATAATCTCTTTCTGTAATTCTTGCACCCTTTTTTCAGATCCTTCATATTCAAGCAACATACGCTTATAATCATTATCGTTGGCTTGCAATTGTTTCTTGTAATCAGCCAACTGTTCTTCTAAGTATATTTTTCCCTCAACTTTTGCTTTTAACGCAACAATTTCTCTGTTATTACTCTCCAACTGTTGCTGAAGTTGCAACATTTCATCACTGTTTTTTGCCAGAGCGAAACTGTTGTCAGCCAATTCTGATTTTGTTTTGACAAATTCGCCGCTCAACGTGTCATGGATATCTGAAAGTTGTGCCAATTTTCCCTTCAAATCTTTAATTCTGAGTGCTTGTTGCTCATTCAATTCCTTGGTGGCCAAACACTCGTCAGTAACTGCCTTCAGATCATCTTTGGTTCTTTTTAGCAAACATGTTAACTGTTCTTGTGTTTGTATTTGATTTCCAGTAATTTGTTGTTGAAGAGCGGAAATTTCCAGCTGATGTTTCTCCTCCATTTTTTTAATTCCATCAGTGTGGGTGTCCTTTAACTCTTGAATCTGTCTTTCAGCAACGTTCTTCTCCTCCTGAAGAAAACCAATTATTTTATTGTGCTGCCCTTCTTTCTCAGCAATCAGTTGCTCAAACTGCTCCTGCTCAGCATTCTTTTTATCCTTTTCCTGTTGCACAATTATCATGCTTTGTTGTAATTGTTTGTTCAACTCTTCTTCAACTCTTTGCAGCTCAAGAGAAGTATGTGCCAACTTGATTACAGTTTCCTCTAGTTCCGTTTTCACAACCATTATCTCCTCGCATTTAGTTTGCAAATCTTTAGTATGTTCTTCTTGCAACTCTTTTAATTGTTTTTTGTGTTCTTGAATCAAAGCCAAAGAATCACTTGTTTGCGAATCATTAGTTTTGGTTCCCGGAGTTTCCGCAGATGCAGCAAGTATTTGTTTCAATTGTTCGTTTTCTTTTTTCAGCTATTGCAACAAAAATCATTAAAAATAACAACACATTGTGTTTATACTAGTTTAAGCTAAGAGTACCTGCAAATTAAATGCCTTCATCTTATCAAACTTCTGTTTGTGGGATTCCTGCACTCGAATGACATCTTCAGTCCAAATATTCAGTATTTCAGAGTTATTTTTAGTGACAATACTCTGCTGCATTATAGTAGCTACACACAAAAAAACAATATTGTGATGAAATAAAATTAAATTGCAATATCATACTTTTCAATGTTGTATTTTCTTCTTGCAAAGTCCTGACTTTTTCATTAAGTTCAAGATAAAGCTTACTCTCAATGGAAGAGCTAGAACTGCTTGTAGACATAACAGAATCATGCATCTGCAGCAGAGGTTTCTGTGGCAGAGATTGTAAAGTCATAGCAGTCATCATGGACTCCTGTGCCATTTGTAACGCTTGGTCAACATCTTCACAAGAGATCAACTGTGTAGATACCTCATGTTGTAAATCAAGTTCTGCTTTGTGTTGGTCACCAGGATTGCTGTTGGTTTCAAGGACTTCAAAAGAATCGTCATCACTATCAGTCGGCGGATAACACTCTTTTGGAAGTTGGTGTGCTTCCATTTTCACCTTATTGCCTTCAGTTGTTCCTGATGTTTTGATGCTTTCAGTGTCACTTTTCTGAAACATAAACTGGTCTAAATTTCATTGAATGTCCAGTCAAGTAAATACAATGTTTCATCAAAATTTATCATAATGAATATTATAAAAATTTTAACGTTGGGTACCAGATTCGGTCTTGCATCAAGTTTCACAATAAGTGCTGTAGGATTCGTTCCCCGCTTGTTGCGATATTATGCGACTGGAAATAATATACTAGGTAAAACAATTTCTACCTGTTATCAGTGCAATTACTTTATCAGGAGGAGACAAGACAATAGGAAAATACACTTATTAATCACAATTTGTTATTTGTAAAGGAAACAGCAGAACCAGCAGTGCTGCGATCCGTCTAACCTAGATATGACACAAACACAGCTGAAGGCAGCAGAGCTTCGGCAGCATACTTCTCTACCAATCCGAGTATACATAACACACAAGCCGAAGTACACAAGTTGTTTATTCTTGGTAGAAAATATTGTATTACCATATTCAATTCATAACGATAGTCCAACAATTCCACACAATAAATATACAAACATTCACATCGATAACTTGTGGTCGTAGTTAGAGCAAGAAGCGGTCATTTTGTGCTGCAATAATTAAGGAAAATGCCCTTAGTTCTAGCATTCTGTAATCCTGTACTTGACTCCGTCGTGAAGCTAAAAGACAAGGCTATTCTAAATAAATTCAAGTTGAAGGATGATGGACACAAAGAAACAAGTTTTCATGAGATGGCGGATATCGTCAAGGAAATCAAAGCGCAAAAGTAAATAATATCTTAGATTAAGATAATGAATATGCCGCTTAAAACAACATATCAAGCAGTAAATGTTACAGCAAATGTAAATTCGCCAAGGAAAGCAATCGACTTCTCCAAAACCTTAGAAAACAATAAAACTATTAGTTTTCAAAAAACAATATGGAATGTTTCCAAACATTTGCACTTAAACCATGATTATGATTCAACTCATTTGCTTTTCCACTTTGTGTAGATATACCTTTAGCCACGTCGCAGGCGGTTCAGCTCAGAATACACTAAGGATATTACAATGGCTTTTTAAAACCGAACCAGCAACGGTGGTGTTTGGGGCAGTAGGAATGGATAAAAATGCAACTCTCCTTAAGAACATCGTGCAAGGATTTGGTGTGCAGACAAAGTGAGCGTCTTTTAAATAAAATACAGGCTTATGACATGGATAAACTAATTTATGGAGGAGCTCTTTTTTCCAGATAATTATACATATATTCCCAAATTATTTCAGATTTACATACATAGAACGACAACCAACTGGTTGGGTACTATCTCTGGTTCACCAAGCAAGCCGATCGCTTGTGGCCAACATCGGTGCAGCACAAAGCTACGCATTGAAGCATTTCGACAAACCTGAGAATCGCAAGCTTATTAAACACTGTAGCCTACTCTATATGGAAGGATTTTTCATCACTCATCGAAGAGAAGTCTCTAGACAAATCCTCGCGGAATGCAAACAAGCAAACAAAGCATTCGTTTTCAACCTTAACGCTGAATATCTTCTTCTGCAATTTAGAGACGAAATGCTGCATTTCGTAGAGAATGCTAACATTCTCTTCGGTAATAAAGAAGAGTTTGATGAGCTTGCGAAAGCTTACAAAATGACAAAGGAGAAGCTGATACAAATGTTGTTTGAAAGGGAAAAGAACAAGCTCATGATAATTACTGATGGACCAAATGCCATTGAAGCGTATCATTCGAATCAAAAGTTGAAATACGATGTACCAAAAATGAGTGCAACTGAGATTGTTGATGCGACTGGATGCGGAGATTCGTTTGCTGCAGGGTATCTTTATGGACATTTACATAAAGTAGACCCATTGACATGTATCAAGTGGGGAACATGGTTGGCCCAAAAAGTGATAGGTCAAATTGGGTGTAACCCACCAAAAGATTTATCGCCAGATGAAATTAGAAATGTTAAATAATTAATACAACAGGTAAACAAATTTGAAGTCATCTTAAGTGGTTAATTATGCGTAAAAAGGAATTATCTTCAATACATGATATAGTCACAACAATAAAAACTTATATCGTTATGTTTTTCCATTTCTTATTAGTTAGTGTTGAAGTTAATTGATGGAGCTTTTTGTGATATTATAAACTTACATTATACAACACGACCATTAAATAAGTAAATTAGTCAGTGGCGGATTAGACGCGCAAAGTGCTTGAAAAAGGTTCCCAAGAAAAATTGTCACGTGTTCACAATAGTAAAATTTCGTGGCACACCATGTCCCTAAGCGTCCATAGATCACTATAAATCTATCACCATAAATAGCATGGATCTACATAAAGTAAGATAACACTGCCATGGTTCCTTGAAGCAAAACAGCAATACGAGAGAGGCATGGGATTCCGTAGAAAGCTTTGCAATATGATTGCATGTAGACAAGTCAGATAAAAACACAAATATCGCTTCTGATATGACACTTAAGCCAGTACAGAAAGAATAAATGTGTACTTACATTACTCATTATGAGAAGGATATTTCACACACATACTGCATTAACCACTGAGTATTAAAATAACAGGATGCGTTCAGTCCGGTGCAATTCTTTTACGACTTAATATTGCTTGCGTGGGACAACGGCACAAAGCGATTAAAGTGAAGTCGGTAAATAACAAAATGCACAATCTTGTTGCCAGCACATGGCTTGCACATGCGCATATAGTTTAATCTGTTGTCATCTTATTTAAAGCTTTAAATACAATTAAACAAAATTGTATTTGTTATATTAAAAATTTTGCATGTTTATTTTTATCTTATTCTCTGCTTTTCTGCGAAAAAGAAATCACTGACAAATTATTATTCCAATTTGTGCATTGTTTTGAGCATTTGTTTATTTAATGCTTAGAAAATAGAACAGTTTAAAACAACCTGAAATCTAGAAAATGTAATTGATCTGCACCAACGTATTTACTAAAAATATAAATTCAAGATTTAAAAAGTTGTGTTCCTTCTAAAATTTTGAAATAATTTAAATGTGTACAAACGATATACAACCAATTATACTACGGGTAACGACGGTTACAATATTTCTGTCTACCTTCCAGCCGCGCTTTGGTCCTGTCGACCTTTTTCACAGCTGCGCCTTGTCTGCCGTCCGATTATCGCGTCGCCAAATCCGTATAAATCGTGTTTGTTGCCTTTAATGCTGTGCTCGAGGTGGCGGGCCGTTTGCGTGCGTGCCACTAAGAAACATAGCACACATTACTACAACTCAACAAGTTCATGAGCCCAATGAGGTTCACAAAAATATCAGCGCAGTGCAAAGCAGGTCAAACGTGTAACCCGCGCAAAACTTGCACACGCCATAACCGTCGCTTGCGCTTCACAAAGAAACATTTGGAGTAAAACGTTTATATTTCGTTGTGTCGGTTTTCCAACAAGATCTTTCGAAATGCAGTTCCTTATTTGACGATATAATTTATTCATCTAAAATAGACGATTTTGGTTCCTTTCCGATGAAGGTCCCCAAGTGGCACGTAAACAATGAGTGAGCATGAACAAGTAACAGCCGGTTTTGAAAGTGAATCCATCGCTGCACATAAGGCACACCTAGAGAAGAAAGTGCTGAAGGAAATCAATCAGCTGAGTATATATACCAGCACGCCGACTCCACAGCGTAAAAGCAATATGGACCTCTCCTTCTTGAAGTGTTATGAGCACGTTGTCGGAAACGGCCTGCAGCCGACTGATTCCGACAGCGGGTACATGTCTAACCCCATGGAAGGGACACTGGAGCGTCCTGAAAAGGAAGCTACAATGTTTATTAATCGGTCACCCCCTTTCATGTCTGAGGATGCTTTACATGAGAATCCGGCAAGTGTAAAAAAGACGCATAATCAGGATGTTTATCAGGAACATATTAGCTATTTTACTTCTCTGCATAATACAGCTGAATCTGTGGATATCAATATAGTAAAACCAGTAAAACCAACACTTACACTTGCGATTAATGACTTTGTTCCTGAAAGTGAAGATGAAGATGAGATTTCGCCTATTATTCAATATAACAAGCAGCCTGTATTTGTTAATCTGGACCAGATTTACAAAAATGCAAATGGGCCAAATATTGACCAGAATAAACAGGCATGTGAGAATGTAGATGTAGCTGATAATGACTCTAGTGGCAGTGATAAAGAAAACCAGATGACAAATGGATGTCCTGAGTCTGAAAATTTTGAGAAAATTAGCAAAAGGAAGATCTCTGCAGTTAAAGTAACTCCTAGA
The DNA here is from genome assembly GCA_027574925.1 of Ecitoglossa quadriceps. Classification (NCBI taxonomy): domain Eukaryota; kingdom Metazoa; phylum Arthropoda; class Insecta; order Coleoptera; family Staphylinidae; genus Ecitoglossa; species Ecitoglossa quadriceps. Next base: position 371,484 of record JAODGC010000006.1, read on the forward strand.
AAAACGAATAAACGCAGGAGGAGGTCATCTTCATCATCAACAAGCACAACTCCAAACAAGAAATATGTGAATACTGTGAATCCTGATTTCAGCCCTGATTTATTTGATGATCTGGAGCCACTTCCAGTTTTAAACAAGTCAATTGAAAGTACAAATTTAACTACTGAATTATATCAACAGAATGTTGATAAAGTTTTGATTAAGACAATCAACAAGTGTCTGTCAGGTGTGTTGCCGCCGCCGAGTATAACGACGACTCACATCACTGTTGCTCAGATGCTTGAAAAGCTCAGGAGTGCTGAACACAAAGTGTTCTATTGGAATAACAAAGGCAGTGATAGTCTGGAGACAGATAATGACGAAGGTAAACGGAGAGAAAGCAGCAATTTTAATGACGACGATTGTTCCATGAAGCAAGGTGACGGAGGCACATTAATTTTCAATTGTGATTTGGAAAGTGCCATTGCCAGACCCTGGCCAAGCATTTTGCACGATCGGTGCTACGGTTTAAAGTAGGTTGTGTTTACATTTATGCAATTGGTAGTTTGTTGTTCTGCAAATATTCTGATTGTCCGCATGTTTACTCTCATGGATTGTGGGCAAATTTGTTTTGTACTACTTCTTTTCAATTGCTATTGAATGCAGATTTAATTTGGATTTCTGCTAAATTTGCGGATTTTCTGTTTGCGCAGCTATAATCACAGTAAAGCGGCAGAAGACACGGAGGCGCTGTTTATGCGCTATGCTCAGCGGCATGTTGGTGCCGAAACTCAGTCCAGTTGTACTGTTTTTGATACTGGGGTAAACACACCGTCGAAACGAAAGGCAAATCGTTTAAGATGGGTGAACAAGTCTCCTGGACGTCGGTTGAGTCACTTAGCCAGGCGGAGAATTACATTTTCTAGCGCTAATATCCAAGCGGCTGGATCAAGTCACTCGAGGCAAATTATGGTTGATGCAAAGTATGTTAACTATTGAATATTTTATTGCTTGGATGTAGTCCAATAATAATTGTCTTTGTTTTCAGACGCTTTGAATTGTTATCTCGTCGTGTTAGTCCGCGAAAAACAAAATCTCCACGGAAGTCACCACGTAAAGCACTTCGTCGTACAAAATCACCTCGAAAAACACCAAGGAAGACGCCACGAAAGACTCCTAGAAAAACTCCACTGAAAATAATGCCTACTCCTGGTTCCTCTGCGAAGAAGCGCTTAACATTTAAGGTTTTAGATGAGGAAGCTACACTTTTAACTGTTTCCAACACAATGTCAAATATGTCATCTGCACTGAGAGCTAGTGCAACAAAACGCGCCCTGTTTCAGAGTCCAGAAAAGAATGTAAATGTTACTAAGATTTCGCAAATGGCTGTGCCGAGTACATCAAATTCTAACGGAAGTCCATGGAGGAAGAGCGCGCCAAAGAGGGCTTTGTTTATGTCACCTTCCAAATCAATGCAAGATCGTGCGAAGCGAAAGAGACTTGATTCTGAAGGTGACAGAGAACTATCTGCTTGTAAGCTCTCAAGAAGCATTTCTTTACAAAATGAACACCAAAGTGGTGGCAGACATGCTGGCAATTCAACACAAACGTCTTTGACGAGGCCTAGGAGTGAATCTCTGCTGAATGGATCTGTGGTCGAATTAAGTGATCATCACAAAAAGGTTAATATTTTAACACCGATTAGAGCTTTTAGACTATGGATCGCATCTATTTTTCTTTGCAGAAGTTGCAGTGGGCTGTTTATGAAGCTCTTCGCAGTGTACAAATTCGTATGGACCATGAAAACTTCCGCCAGTATGCCTCGGTTTTAGCGCGGGTTACAAGAAGATTGTTGCCTACTCTTCCAGTGGTTGCTAATATGGGCACATCCGAGCGTATGCTTCGAATTACCAAGCAACACGTCTATTCTGTCATTAAAGGTAAGACTATGGAGGAAATTATTAGAAATTATGAGAACAACCGCCTTAAGTTACAAAAACCAAGCGGATACATTCGAAAAGAAGATGAGAATAAATACAATCACGCAAAAGACGACTTGGTTAAAATGGATGTCAGCGTTGCCCGAAGCAACGTTTTCCAAGACTGTGCCAATACAATTCAAGCTAGCACCGAAAAGAAAAATAACGTAATCGAGAAGAAACCTGTCGAGAATAAGGTAGATCGAGTAAAGAAGATTATTAAATTTTAAGACTCAATTAAATGAATTTATGGTTAGCTTAAATTTAGCGCAAAATGATGTAGAGACAAGATTTTGCTTTATTTGAATTTTATTTTGATTTGTATATGAACGGAAAGACGTAAACAAGTGTCATTGTACAAATAGAGGAGTTGCAGGTGAACTATATATTATATACATGAGATTTAAAATAAAGTCGGATTGCACATGTTGGGAAATTACTTTTTATACGTCATGTCACTTTGAGTTGCGTATCTTCCGGTGAGGGCACGGGTTGGGAGCATTGGGCTGCGGTTTGTCCTCTCCAAGCTAAGTGGGAGCACAAGGGGCTCTCGGTATTTTGTATACGAGTGAGGGAAGAGGAAATATGTACTGAAATTATAATTGAATTACAATTAAACGTCAGTCTTAAAAGAGATAGAATTGCAATAGAACTTGATATCTTGCAAAGAATTTCTTGCAACGCTTACGATCTACTCAAGACAGATGCCGCTGCCATGCATTTTTTCACCTGCATCTTAAAACTATTTCTTCTATGCAACATAGTATTATCTTACCTTGTAGGATCCGGAGCACACTGATATAAATATTTGCTTTGTTTGAAGTAAGCCATGGGATGTAATGCGCCTGTGAAGTCCTTCAACTTAGCTCTTTGCAATTGAGATACCTGTTAATGAATAGACCGAGGAGAGAAATTAATGCCACAGACTACCCAACACCACGAAAGGCGCTTTAATTGTTACAAACCTTATAAAAAGCATCGATTTCCGCCATTCTCTCAGCATCCAACATTGTGTACTGGGGTTTGGGTAACTTCAAATACTTTCCTAAATTTCTCAGTATTTGGCTATCTGGTTTCGGCATGTACATTGATTCCATGTATCCCCAATTATAAGGTGACATCTTTATCACAAAGTTGATTAATACCTTTGCTTAAATAGTTTTAAACATATTGCCAATAACTTACTTGAAATTTAGATAGATGGTTAATGCGGTAGGTATTGAAATACTCTCGATTGTCGACATTTTTTAGTCCAAGTCTCAATGGTGGTGGTGCATGGTAAAATGGTTGAATTAGGCTTGGTGAGTAATGGTCTGCTGCAAACTTGGAAGCCATAGTATTCTATATGAAAAGTTAAATAACGGTGTGAAGATTAGAAAATGAATAAAATTCAAACAAGGACCAAAATTGGATTTTGAGGGACATCAGAATGGCAAATTAATTGACAGCTTAGCAAAGTATATTCGATTCGTATAATTAATTGATAATGGAATGAGCATGACACAGCTTTCTGTGACCTCATCTGGCAAAATGCATAGTATGAGCATGGCCAAGTGCGGACAGCACGAAGATAACGGTTGGACGAAGGACCTATTCGAATTTAGGCAAAACGTATTTCCGACCATTTACCCATTGGTCGCTCGTTGACCAAGCGTGCCTGAAGGCAGGCTGATTGACAACTACTGCCTCCACAACCCTCCACCTTCTTCGGCCGTCCGCACGTCGAACGTGTACATATTTGTAATTAATCTTGTTTGCTGGATCGATTTCTAGTATGGTCGTGGCGTACGGAGAAATCGTGGACAAAGAGGCTGACACCGTATAGTTCGGGACTATTCAGGCAGGGACTACCCTGCAGGCTAGTTTTCGTCAGTTTTCAGCATTTTCACGCTTCAATTGGCGTCCATTTTAGCTGGCATTTTAGAAAGTAACAATAACCCAACAAAACAATTCCCAAACAATAGGTAGCATCAGTTGGACTCACTAGTCATTGAGGAATTTTAAACGCTCCTAATCTTTGTATAGATAACAAGAACTAATTAGTGCAATATGTGTCATTTTTAATGATGAATATTGATCTGCCATTTGATTTTATTTCTGACTATAATTTGGGTCCGAAGTGAAGTTCGTAAGAAATCTAAGAAGATGGTTCAACTGATTTTGGAGAATGAATATTTAACCTATATTCGTTAATTTTGATCACGAAATGTCTGATATTTATTCTATTAAGATCATTTTACTTGGATGCACCAAAATAGTGCCAAAGCGTAAAGTTATCGTAATGCATTCCACATATTTTATAAACTTGGAAAATCATTTAAAGAACTTGCTTATAAATTAGATCTTTAAGGTTTCTTGCAGTGCGGCCTAAATATACATTCTGAATTCAAATCATAAATTCGTTTTTTAGTTGATTATTTTTTGAAGTTCTTTCCAAATGTTCTTGTATATTATTAAGTATATAATCTCTCAAGAAATTCGGTATCAGTAAATTGTTTCTTTCTGGGGTTAAAATTATAAGGGGATTTTAATCGCTATTTTGGTACCAAAATATATCAACTACTTAAGTTGTCAAGATTAGGAAGTACATATATTAAGGAGAATAACAATTAGATTGAATAAGAATTAGATTTATCATATTGTTTATAATAAAATATAATTTCGTATAAAATTGAACATTGTAAATTTCAAAATAAACAAAATAAATAATTAAAAATAAAAGTTGATAATAAAAAAAAAAACACCAAAATCTACATCAATAAATAATATATTTTCCAGTTTATTATCTCAGGGAATATTTGTATATTGTAAATTGTAACCCTGTTCCGCCATGCTGGATCCACAACCCACTGAAGCGTGGTTGCATAAATACAAATTAATCCGCTGTTATTAATTGCCACTCAACAAAATGGATGATGTTTAAATAATCTACTTCGCACGCGTGTGCAACAAATGTGCATCGCCTGTCCGTCCAAGCGAGTTATTTGCGAATCAATAATGGTGGCCGCAAAACGCCATAGCAAAGCGGCCCGAAGCCCGAAATTCAATAGTGAAAATTGCGGCGCGCCGCCTCCAACATGAGAGGGAATACAAGCACCACACGAGCGCGCCACATATTTTGTTTGATTTTATTAATTTTCCATATATGCACAGCGTGTGGTATGGGGTGGTGCATTTAACGTTTAATGTCGGCTATGCGGCCAAGCGCACGTTGCCCGAAATTTCCAATTAAGTTGTGCGCCAATTATCGAATTTATCAAATAAACTAAATTCCGTCTGGCGCGTTTGCTAACTAAACCTGGGAGGTATGGTACCCAATGTGTAGATTGCGTAGATAATTAGTAGTAATGTATAGACTACGGATAAATATTTACAGGTAAGAGATTAGATGTTATTTGCATAAAATTTGAAGACAAATTGATTTAGTTTTACTAGAGATTTTATATTTAGCACAAGTTGCAAATGTTTTCAATACGAATACTTTTGTGCAATAGCAAAATGTTCGTATAAATTCCTAACATTTCAAGTTATCCCAAGATTTAGATTTCTGTTGGTCTGTAGGTAACTGATGATTTTTTCCTTTTGGTTGATTATTTCAATCATTGGTAGCGTAGAAGTAGTTTTTGTAAACAAATTACGTTGGTTTATTAAGAGCGCCTTTACAGAATTAAGACATTGCATCGAATATTAACTTTAGGTTATTCGAAATATGTTTGTACATTTTGTTTAACAATATATTGCCTATGAAGGAATGTACAAACATTTTCTTCTGAGTTTCTGCATCTCTAAAATATATTTAACCGCACTTGAAGCAATTTACCAGAAATATATTATCTAGAAACGGATTATATTTTTTATTTTAAACATAAATTGATGTTTGATGATTAACGTACTTTAAGAATTTCAAGGGGTATCTACTGATATCAACTTTTCACAGACTTTCCAACGATTTTGTTTCTTAAATAACTAGGTTACTTTAGCTTAACTTTAAAGGTTCTGTTAGGTTATGTTTATAAAACGGTCACATATTGATAGTTGTTGCTTCCACCCAATATTTGCAATTGTTGTTTGGTGCGCATGTTGCGAGGAGCAGCAGCCTA
>JAODGC010000006.1:377641-392820 GCA_027574925.1 Ecitoglossa quadriceps
ACATATTGATAGTTGTTGCTTCCACCCAATATTTGCAATTGTTGTTTGGTGCGCATGTTGCGAGGAGCAGCAGCCTATCTGACAGTAAGACAATGCATGGGGAAATGAACACCGAGCGTTTCTCGCCACCATGGAGGCTGCCGCCGCCGCCGCCGCCGCCGTATCTATCCATCAGGAAGCGCATTGTGCACGAAGCGGCACAATAGCCTCCACCGTGGTCGCGGCCACCGAATAGTCATCAGCAGTCAGCGCTTTGCGCGGTTTGACTGTTTTCCGCAGCCTTCAGCAGCCCAGCTATAGCGAAGCACACGGAGGCAGGCTACCACTGGAGATGGGTGTATGCGGTGATTGCTTCGAACAAACCAACCTGCGAATTGCACACTGCAGGCTGGGGCTTGATGCGTTCATTCCGCGTTCATATCGTCGCATTGTAATTGAATGCATTTGCGTGGTGGAGGTAGCTGGCGAAGAGCGGCATGCGGAAAAGCGCGGTTTTATCTCCGCTACCACAATGTCGCCAAATGCCGCCAAACTAAACTATTATGATTTGTTGGGCGAGGGAAAATAAGCTGCGCTTTCTGATTGTTAGTTGTATTGAGAAGTTTTTCGTATTATTTCATTACATTGAGAGGGTTCAAGCTTTGCATACTGTAAGCGCCTTGTGAGTCTTTTGGATTGGCGTGCACAATTCGAAAAAGCTACGAATTGAATTTGCCGTTTAAAACCCAGCGAAAAGCCGTGGAAATTAAAAAGAATTAAAAAAGCGTTTTGCTTGCTGATTTCCTCTTTCCTCGTCCCTCGTTTTTCGCGGTTGGGCCGTTTTCCGTTCGCATCTCGTATTTCACATTTTACGCGTTTCGAATTTTTTCAAATGTAAGCGCGTTCACATTTACACATTCGACGTTTCGTTGCGTTTTACGCTTGCTTCGGTCGACTTTTGACTGCATGTGGTGACGACCGAGGACTGGGGCTATTAGTAAATGTATCATTTTTACCCCGGCGTCGGGAGTGTGCGTGTGTGCAGCTAGCAAACCAATTCCGCCCTCGGCAGCGGCGGCTGCAAAGAGCCAAGACGGAAAATTAATAACGCGTATAATAATTTCTATTAAAAATGATGTTTAGTAATTCCGGAAGAGGATGCAATTAAAATTATACATTAAGACCATCAATCAAAAAACGTAGAGTGTACTACGTATTGCAGAAGTTAATACCAAGTGTTTAAACAATAACATGATAAAATATCGTTACTAATTTAGTATAACATTATAGGAGCAAAATTATAATATTTTTAAATGCCGGATTAAATTAGACATAGATGATTTAAAATTGGTCATCATATTAACTTTTATGTAAATTTTTTTTGTAAATTGGTCTTGGTGGAGCCAATCATAAAACATTTGAACATTTTTACTTAAAAAAACTGATCACCAATAAATTTTTGATCTGTTAACGTAATACTGCTTGAAATATGCTTTAAAAATATTTATTATTTATTTAAACTGATGGAATGTTTTAGTGGGTAAACAGACGATGGCGGAAAGTTAAATATTCACCAATAAAAGATTGAATAGATTGTTCCAAAGAATGCATTTTAATAGATATTGGTTTGCATAGGTTAGTGGGAGTGAAATACTAGTATAACAAGATAGTGGTCAAGTGAATAAAAACAATGAGCAGAGTTGTTTACATTCTCAGCAAATCAAAACAACTGAGATGGGTCGAAATGTAAATTTATTTGCATGTTGCTGTTTAAGAGTGGGTCTGCATTGTGCTGCCCTCACACTTACTTTTGAATAAAATTGAATACAATATGCAATCTATTGATATGTCAATGTAGAAATTTGCTGCAATCAACGTTTTGATAGATAAGGATAGTCTGCGCAAATCCCGTGGATTAAAGTGAAACGCTTCGGTCGAAATACGATTCGATTGGATGGAAATCTAGGAAAATCAGCTGCGGTGGAATGGACCACAACTAGAAGTAGTACAAGCAGTGGATTAATTTGTTTAGTGGGGAAATGAATTTCCAAGTTATATTAAAAATGATAAAAAAAAGTAAATTCTTAAATAGATTATTTTCTTCACAAATATTTTGCAGTACAATTGAAACTATTATCTTGCAATGTGAATAAGAAATTCCCACACACACATTAAAATTGCTTACTATAGTTGCCTAGTTATTAGCAAAAATATTTTCTATTTTGCATTAAAAATACCTGGTAAAGCTTTTGTTGACTCATGAAAAGTCTTACACGAAACAAGTATTACAGTGCTTCAGTTGGCTACGCAAATTCGTGTTTTGTAAGTTTAATAAAATAATGTTAGTCCTAAATTGTACATTTTACATTCCCTCGCGCGGGATTCGGATAATTGAAAATAAAGGTAAGAGAGAACGACGAAAAAATTATCCTCGACGTCTAATTATAATTTATAAAGAGGCTGTAATGAAAATGTATTTAGTACAGCGCCGCTTCTACGCGGTCGCGGGTTGCGTTCCTGCTCGCGTTATGCCTTCAATGCTGGCATATAAACAGCAGCGGTGTGCGGACGATGATAGCGGCTTGCTTTGCGCAAACGGGGGGCGGCGGAGGACACGCGGAAACGTGGGCCACATGATGCCGCGGATATCGTTCGACCGCACAGCGTGCGCCAAGCAAACGAATGCGGGAATATATTTAAAGCGCGCCCCATATACAAGTAATAACATTAATAAGGCGGTGGCGCAAAATGTACGAAATCTGCTAAAAACGGTAAACAGAGAACGATGATGAGCAAGTGGAGGCACAAAGTACACAGGACCCACGGTACATAGGTACGACGGAAGAGTGTTTGAAGGAGATGGAGCTAACCTGTGACCGAAAGGGATCCCTATAGAAACTGGAGTGAAATGGAGCATGGAACAGCTTTTAAGTTTACTGCCTAATTAGTTTTTGTAATCAATGTGCGGCGAATGACACCTGAGCATGGCAACTTTGCTACTTTCGCACAACGTGCACATGGGTCATGTAGGTTTTTCCTGCCTGGAAATGACTCCATTGTTAGTAAGCTTAGCAACATTAGTATCAACTCAGTTACAACTTAAATATACGTTTAATTTAATATTTTTGCACCGGAAGAAACTGATGCAATTTGCAATAGTTTTATTTGTTTAAAATTATGTCCATGTTTCTTGTGGATCTTAAGAAACGCTTACAAAGTTTGAATGCACAAATGAAGATTATATTCATTAATAAATCTTAATTCAGCTGTGCGTGTGTCGTCTGAACAAATGCGATATGGACTAAACGAATAAAGAATAATCGAAGTCGAATAAACTCAGTAGCAGTAGAATTAGATTTAATTTACGTGTTTACCGCATCCAGTGAGAGGAAACAGATGAAATAAAGGACGAAATCGGCTTAGGATGAAGTTTAACGATGGAGGATCAAGCAAGGTTTGGATTTTATGATTGTTCAAGACATAATGTACATGAAAGTATAAGAAGAGCAGATAAAATAACATGAGCGTTAAGCAAAATATTCAAATAATAAAATGCTGTTTTTCAGAGAAAGTAAATCAATTTAAAAACAATTCTCATTAATAATTGACATAACCACATTTGGTTTATGCGCCTAGATATAAAATTCTCCCGGAAAAAGTTTTTTATGCATTTTACGAGTAGTAATAGGTCGCTCGGCTGGATAAAGCAAATAATGTCGTTTTGGTGAGCTCCAAATCGCTTATTCTACGGATTTGCATTTCGAGGATTTATCCATTGCTCCACGCTTGTGCTTCAGCCACCCTATGCCAGTTGCGGTGCGCCACGAGAAGTTCTTTTGTTTTTTAAATAAAACCATTCCCTGTTTTCGTAACGCCCGCATGCTCATTCCAGCCCGGGCGCATGAGACACCTGTGTCCTCAGCTTCGCATAGCGAGGAACAAGATCGTGGGATGCTCACAGCGCGAAAGTTGAGAAGTTCGCCCAAGAAACGCAACCGCAACAGGGGCTTATTATATTTGTAGGAAATCCTTCTTTCGAAACCGACGTAAAAGGCGCTCTGTGGCGAAGGAATACAATAAATTATTATCGCTTTGTTATTAACATAAGCTAAGCAGCGCAAAAAATTATGAGCAACACAAGTAAGTTAGAGGAGAATAACGATATGGGCGGCATAAAGTAAAGGTATTTTCTTAGTAGCAAATATCCGGAGCGACTTTTTAACTTTTTTTTTGGGCCGAAAATTGTGTGGCAGGTGCACATAGATACGGCCATGGTATTTGTAACACGTCTGCGAGCATTTTCTAGATACTCTAGGGTATTAAAACTATTTTCCTCCATTTGGTGCGGTTTCTAGCACGATTATCAAACTAATGAATACAAATGCAACATGATAATCTCCCAAAATGTCGGGAAAACATTGCGAATGCCCTCGCAGAGAACAGGTTGATAAATTGATATTGAATTTAATGATTTCTTGTTTGAAATCATTGGGGAGAGAAATACTTCGTGATATAGTTACGAAAACATCTGAAAGACGTGAGTAGATTTGGAAAAATGCGCACAGGTAGTACGATAAAAAAATGTAACATAATTGTTGATAATTTTATATAGAAATTGAGTATAAACATTTAAAATAATAGATATCCTAAAATATTTTATGTACATGTATAAATTATTCTGTTCTTGCATTTTATGATAATCTTTCAGTTTCCTCTCGAATATATCAGTATCAATGTAATGAGTACACAGTAGGAGCTTCAAACGCCACATTACTTAAATCGGCTTCAGCATTGTCGTCTATTTTATGCGTGGTTGCTAAAACTGCTTTCCTTGTCCTACTTTTCCCAAAAAGTCGTGCTAATCTCTCTTCTAGCTGCCGCTTCCTTCGGAATTTATCCGCTGCTTCCACTAGTCTCTCGTATTGTTCCGAGGGATGTTTGACCGAATTGCTATCGCGAGAAATGTTGCTATCACCATCATCGTAAGTACGAAAAAGGCGCCCTTCATTGTTTCGCTTATAACAAGGTGGTGAATAAGTAATCTCTCGTAGTTTAGCTTTTGATTTTTCTGCTTCACCACCTCCTGAAGCACTAACGCTACCATTTGTACTAGCACCGGTGGATTCCGTAGATGGCAAATCATCTCTTGCAAATTTGGTGACACTTCCTGTAGTAGTAGTACCAGTACCACCTTCACCAGCAGGTGCTGGTGGAGCCGCCGCTTTTCCAGTGCCATGCACACAAGGAACCTCGCAAGAATCGGGGACATCACCCCACTGTTTGTTTCTGTACATTTTCTCCAAGGTTCTCATATGGTCAACGAGGTAATCATGTACGGGTTGTACTTTGATTTGGCATGTGTGACTCAAGTGATTGTATTTCGTCAAAAGAGATTTGATCATGTTGATTTTCTTCTTCATTTGCATTGCTGCATCTAGATCAGAGTTGGGTTTATCCGCATCATCTCCCGATGGCGGAAATAGGAAATCGCCTTGAATATCATCCAAAGCGTGGTCCTTGGTTGCACCTTTGCTGTCTTTTACTGCTGGTAGTGGGTAACCTTCAGCTACAACGCAAGATTTCGCTAATTTCTTATGACTATCAATTGTGCGTTTCAAGTACGACTTCAGGGTGGGTGAAAGCATGAGACATGTGCGACGATGGACTTGCTCGGATACTATTTTATTCATGAGCACAATAACTTGGTGTAGCATTAGTTGGGCATGACGAACGTCGGCTTTGGACTGTTCTTCTTTAAATTTATCTATTAACTCCTAGAAATTACAATTTACATTAATAGTTAGCTTTGGGTTTTATTTAGACAACTTACGACTTCATCAGCTGCACATTTCTTACCCATAGCTTGCCCAAATCTGCTATTAAGTTTGGAGTTTTCTTTGACTTTATTTTGAAATTTGTCCATAATCTCTAAAACCATATGGCCATTGAGGACATTCTTGATATGCTCTTGTTCTTTTTGTGCTTCGATCATTTTATCATGCTGTACAATACATTTTATATTATTTAATATCAAATCAAGTAGATTTATGATTGACTTACATTGATTTTGCCTCTGGTTTGTTCACGAAGTTTATTATCTTTACTAATTTGACTTTTGCTCTTCTTCGCAGAAGGAATACCAGCATGTAATTTGCAAGTATTTCCAAACTTATCATCATCGTTGTCATGTTTATGTCCATGTTTCTTCTTTTTCTTTTTATGCTGATTTTGTTCCACATGGTTATTATCAGTCTTTTTATATTCAACTTCATCGCAAAGGGGAGCTTGTACAACTGTTGTAGATACAGGCGCTACACTCATGACAGTAGAAGAAGATACAGAAAATTCCCCAGAATGCCGAAGCCTTGGAATAGATTCATAAACGAAAGGGTCAAAGTTTTTATACCGTTTATATCGTTTTACCAAAGCTTGGTCATTTTGAACATCGGCTGAAGTGTCATCAACCATCTGAACTAATTTATTCAATTCTTCATCAGTATACACTGAATCGGCTTCTTCATTATCTAAATTGCGTTTGTATACTTGATGATTCTCCGTTTCTTGATCGTACTCACCTTGAGGTGAATAAAATTCAGAGTTTAAATACCATGGACCTTCACGTTTTTTATTTGCTTGGGCATCATTATCGTTATCATCTGACTTCTCCAAATCAAGAGTATCTTTTGATTCACTATCTGAATTATCTTGGTTTTTAAATATATTTTCATTTTCTGTAATTGCCTCTTCTAAAATTGAGTCTTCATCTAATCGTTTGCGAATAATTTTAGGTTGATTCTCAATTTGCTTGGAATCTAGACGTTGCTCGTAATAATCATCAGCTATTTGTGCAGATTCTACATCACTTTCACTAGAATCTACATCTACATCAGCCACAACTTCCGGTTTGATATAACCTTCACGTGCTTCACTAGGCTTTACAAACTCTTGATCACTCTCATTGCTTGTCTTCATATTACATTTATTTTCTTTCAACGGATGTAATTTTTTAGGTTTTTGCGTTCCATGAGAATGTACGCTTGAATCATCTTCCAAGATCGAAGAAATAATACTGGCATCAGCATAAAACGTTGTGCTCTCAAATTCTACAGGTTTGCTCACATCTTCCTTATCTGGTTTGTAGATGACTGTGTTCTTCAAAATGTTTTGTTGATTAGTGAAACTCTCAGGACCTTTTAGTTTCAATTCATTCTTGTCTTCTTCTATATCAAAATTAGATGTTGAAGTAGCCAGTTTAATTCTATTCTCTTCTTTCTTATTCCCTTGATTGTTATGATTCTGATTGTATTCATTAACTTTGTTTTTATAATTTTGTACCAGCTTGATAATTTCAGACACAACATTTTGTGGATTTTTATCATTATCTTCATTTTTATCAGAGTTCAGCCTCTTTACAGTTTGAGGATTATTATTAGAAGTATCATCTGTTTCTAAAGTCATATCTTCATGGTCTTGAAATTGTTCTTCAACAGACGGTGGTCCAGTAATATGTAACAAAATAGCTTGGGTTTTTTCAATAATATCTAGTTCATTGCCGCCACTATTGGCAAACGGTTTTAACGATTCTGGTACTTGTTGATATGATGATTCAACCTTATAGCTGTGTTTTCCGTTTCCATTGGGAATATTCTCACAGCATCTATCTTTAGCGTCACTGGAAGATGATGAATCATCATCTGAATCATACCGGGGTTGTAAGATATGTTTTTCTGAAGATTTCTCTTTTCTTCGCTCTGAAAGATCTCGTTCTATAACGCTGTTTGCTGCTTCATCACTTTGGTCTTTAACAATTAGATGTTGATAATTGTTTCCCGAAAGGTCTTCATTGTTTGCAGAATTTTCAATTACACCTTCACTATTTGCATAATATTCGTCAATTTTTTTAGTCTCTTTTTTAGTTTTAGAACTTTTGTTACTTTTTGTTTTTGCCAAGCGAGCTTTTAAGGCTTTTCGTTCTTGTTGTGAGTTAATAATGCTCCCAAGTATACGTTGTTGTAACTGTTGCTCTTGTCGTTTGAGCTCTTCAAGTTTAGACTTTGCTTTGGCTTTTTTATCAGCATTAGAGATATTTTCATAATATTCTTTTATGTCTTCAGCATAGTCTTCGTCTTTACGCATCCCAAGCATTGTTCGAATATCTTTCTTCTTTCGTTCTTCATCAAGTTGATTGTTTTTTACTTGAGAAGATTCTGACGGCACATTGATTTCTTCTACCTCTTCATTTAAGTTTTCAGATTCATTAATAGAAAACAGTTTTCTAGATCTGAAAGCTTCAGCTTTAGGCGTATCTAGCTCAACATGTCTAACACTTTTAGGCTGTACGCACTTACTACTTTCAGAGCGCTTTTCAACATTTGTATCTTCATCGTCAAAATAATCATCATCTCTATTTTTAACCTTTGAGATAATAATAGTACCAAATTGTTGATCAATGGATTTCTTTAAGGGAATGATTAAAATCCTCTCACTTGTAGTTTGCAAAGGCATAGCCTCAGTATTATACTTACTGTTCATCTTTCCCAGTTCTTTTTGCTCTGCTGCTGAGGTTGGTTCAGTTTGATCCTCTAATCTATTCTTGAACTCATTCACTGCACCAGCACTAGGTTGAGTAGAGCCAACAGACATAGGGATATCATTATCATCTTGGCTGTTATATGGTATAATAGTAGTATCCATTTCGTTAACTCGATGGTACTTTTTATAGTGGGGAGCTTTATGAGAATGCTGTCTTTCGATAGGACTGTAGTCCTCTTCAGGTTGATAAATTGCTTTCGGCATATGCACATTTTTTCTGAATGAACCATGAGTAAATAAAATGTGTTGTTTTGAAGGTACTCCATCATTAAAAGCAATATTTTCATTACCATCCATGTAGTCATCATTAACACGTGCATTATTATCAATATCATCCTTCTTGATTGTAAGTAAAACTGAATTGGATCCCTTTGTTTTTTCAATATCTTTGACCAAGTTACCGTCATCAAAAATTTTGATTTTAATCACTTTCCTATCATTTAGTTTGGGATCTGCTGATCTCCTAAATTTGTGGCAGGATACATTGTTAACATCAGCAGTATTCATCATATCTTGGTTTAATCCAATAACATCATGTGGGACGGAATAGTAAAACTCAGAGAGTGGTTTATCAATATCTTGTTTGCTTGCATTTGCTCCGAATAATTCGGGAACTTTAAAATCATTCGCCATTAAGGTTTCCGAGCATTTTCGTTTGTTATACTTTCGTTTTTGATTTTCTCGGTATGCCTCACGTGCCTCAATATCATCTAAATCCTCTTGATTGTATCTATCTTGTTCTGATTGTGCAAACTCTCCATACTTTTCTATTTTTGTGCCTGGAGCATATTTCACACCTTTTTGACTTCCCGGTATGACCTCAATAGCCTCCATGGGCAGATAATTTTCTAAAGGAAGTGAAGCAAAACTTTGTTTGTTATACGAATAACCATTCTTGCTTAATTTATTGTCCTGATACACATCTTGGTTATTCGATGTTGCTTGATTGTTTAACACCCGATGTAGCATTAGTTTTTCATTCAACAATGTTTCAGTACTAGGCGCCCTTTTTGACCTGTCATGTCTTTCATCCGATGCAAATTCAGCTTCATCTTCTTCTCCATTTTCTGCATCTTCTCCTAATTCCAAAGCAGTAAAAAGGTCATCTTCATCAAAATGGTGATCGTCATATAAAAAGGAGTTCTGAGTTTCTCGTACAAAGCGTCTGTCCACTTGTGGGACACCAAAATCATGATCTTCTTGGTATGGATAAATATCATTGACTGGACCATCAAAATCCAAATTACTATTAATCTGCTTGGGTTTTGCTTGCTTTATATCATCACTATCTAATTGTAGTTCTTGTTTATGTGTATTTGAGACAAATGATTGTTCATCATCGTCCTTCGTATCGTCAGTGTCATTGTCATCAAAGTCATCAAATTCTGGTTTGTGTCGGTAGACATATTTCCTCATCGATTTGCTTTCTGGATTATCAGAATCATAGTGAACGGAATGAAAAGATCTTTTGCTTTTAGACGAAGGTTCTCGGAGCGTTAGCACGTGGTCCTGTTGTTGATCATGTTTGAATGCTTCATGAGCAATCCAACGAAAATCGTTATGATGCTTTAACACACTTTTTAGAAAGTCGCGTACTTCAGGCTCATTACTTTTACTTTCTCGTATTCTCTACAAAGTGAAAAATAAACATTAATATAATATACAGTATGGTATTTTCCAAGTATCTTAGTTTAAGTTTTTTTTTTTTTTTTGAAACTCAGGGGAATTTGATGTGGGCTTTGGAAAGGTCCCAAGCAATAATTTTAAAAATACTGCGCACTGAATCGAGGACTTTGACTTAGGCTTAAGGTGAACCTTCGAAGAAGCAAGGCAGCAAGGGGACAGAGAGGCGCACATGGATTGAAATTATTTATTTGCCACAAAGCAAATAATATACCCACTTTACCAGCACCCTCCATCTGAAGGGTAATAGTTCTATAGTGTATTGTAATCGTGAGCTGCATACTGTGTGTCATCAAAACCATTCAAACATTACCTAAATCAAACCAATTCTGGTACCTAAAATAATATTATATTATTAAAGTTTATTATTGGACGAGAACGTTTTTAGGGAAATCACTTTGTGTGTTTGTATATTTCCCAGTATTTCTTGTTGCGTCCGACTTTCTTGTGGGTACGTGCCAAGAAAACGTTGTTTATGTCGCGAGTGGAGGCAGCGTTCGCGGGACGCCAGCCCTCGGCGGTATAATCTTATCAATTATTAAGCGGGCGAGTTGAGGCTTTAAGTAAAACAATAATTTAACCGGTCGGTAATAGGAAAATAAAAACGCCGAGCAGGCGCAAGCGGCACTACGGAGCTTGCTTTGAAAACTTTAGCAAGCTCTCTCTTTAAGATGTATGCTTTGTTAAATGCAAGCAAGGAAAACTTTAATAGCAGATGGCAGCTGAATGCAAACTTCAAAGCTAAATTACGATTTGTGTTCGTATCGGTGAATTCATTTATTTAATCAAATAAGTAAATCGTATATATATTTCATACTGAATCATAACAATACGAATGTTTTTAATTAAGAAACTTTAAGGAGCTTGGATTAGAAATATAGTTGTAAATGACTAAAATTTCAGAACAATATAATTGTTTTTATGTTGCAAAAATAAAGTAATAATAAATGAATTTGCACAGAAATTGCTCCTGGCTTTATGAAAATGTTTTTCTAGTGTACTATTGAATGCTTATGTTTAGAAAAAAGTTCCCTAAACAATATTGAATAAAAGAAGATGGCAAATACCTTAAAGCTATATTGAAACAATATTCGAGGTATTCCAGGGTAAAGGATATCCGGATAGTCCGGATATAGTTGTCCTGTATTTCAAGCGTTAAGTCTGAAAAGTCTAGACAATTCTCAATAAGCAAGTTGCTTGTAAAGTTGTAAAACATGTAAACTGGTAATTTCCAAATACTCAAGGATGTTGTCATTAATTTCATATTATATTAAATTGCAAAGTGGAATATAGTATATAACTAATAGAGTTTATTTGGTTCAAGATACGATGGAAAATGCACTCTACTAGAAAAACTAGTGGGGCTAGATTAATGGTATTGTATTATTTAGCAAATTATTATTAGTTACTATCATATAGGTAATATACCTAGGAGTCACTGTGCCCTGATTACTATTTTTTTTTTTTAGTTTAGAAGATTTGTTAAGTGAAGATGGAAAATTATTCTTAAAAGGGAAACTATTAGTGGAAAATAATTACCAATACTTTATTTTAAAACCTAAGAGCACACATTATAGCTGAGTAGTTTTAAATTATTTCCATTGTAATTTAAATATCTCCTGGTTAATTGTAAAATTATTTGGTATTTATTTAGTGTCATAGTTTTTCCGCCAGAGTCAATTTATCCTATGAAATTTTCGAAAGCAAATGGTGTGGTCCAGTATAATGCTAAAATAATGCGAATTAGTTTTAGGCAATAATGTAGGGTATAATATGTTTCACACTTATGCTTTAACGTTTTTCTTTAAAGTCTATCTTCAAAGTTTTATCTTTAGGTATAGAAAACAATTAAGTGGTTTATATATAAATCAGTGACTTCATATTGTAAGTAATTACTAAGAAGAGACTTTAGAATATTTTATTTTGAGTAGGTAATAATTTTAATTATTTTTTTTAAATTGTGCCCAGCTTTGTAGTTTCGTCGTTAATGCGTCTAACTGTATGAGTGCCCGCAAGGCATATATTTGAGAGTTCGATTTTGGCTGAGACCATGTTCAATAATATGTATTCTGCAAATTCTAGTCCTAATAATTGCCAACAAGCGTGGTGTCTGTGTCTGTCTGCACAGGCATGGGTCCACGAGGAATTTAATAAGAATATTTTAGATCCTTCGCAAATGGTCTTTGTTTTCTTTCTAATTTTTCACTTCATTGTCTACAATTACCTTATCTAAATAAATTACCTTTAGGTATATTTAATCAAGTTTTACTTACATCCAACAAGTCGTCGTATCGCGATGTGGCGCAAATAATGCGGAACAACAATGCGAGGACCACAATCACTTTGGGGAGCCGGCAGCCGTCGGCCATAAACCTGTCATAAAGAAAGAAAGCAAGCAACTTTATTCCAGATCTTTGGATGAGTGGCATGTACATATTTTTTTTCTACAAGCTACATTTCCATCTGCATCTTACATCAACTCAACCATCCACCCTGCTTCTGCTAATTTCACTCACTACATTCACCAATTCCACCACAAACAGATCCTTTCGGGATATTTGTGATATGTGACAGGGAGGTACATTTATGAGTGTAGTTGGCGTATCCAAGGGTTGTGTAACATATTGCATTGCATCTCCCTGTGCACACCTCTGTAATACCCACGCACGTCCACGCCTAGCTGTCCCTTAGTCACACACACGAACCACAAATCTACTCTGTACTATTATATTCTGCGCATATTGTGCAAAGTACAACCATCTCTAGATTGCAAATGTACAAGCAAAGTGCAGCTCTAATGAATAAATGAAGTAGTGGGAAAGAAAGAGCAATAAGAAGATAACAGACTGGAATGTAAATGGAGGATCGCAATGTGAAAAAATTGAAGTAAAAACATGAGTGTTACACGTATGGGGGCAAGGAGTAGTGAGGAATAGGAAGGAAGAGAATTATTTTTTAATTATTCAGAGTACTCTTCAAGTACTTTTATCTGCCTGGTCATTTTTTAACGGGTGCAATATTTGTTTTAATGGAAATACAAAACATGATTCAGAAATGGAATAAAAGATTCCACAATTATTTTTGCCGGTGAGGAGATTATTCAATATTCTGTTTTATAATGCTTTTTCAACAACTCGTAATTATCACCAATTTTATCATTTTAGTATTGAGATTGCTATTTCTTTCCAATGGTGTGTCATTGACAAATTATTTATTATTTCTATTCTTTTGTTTTGGTTTCTTTGCATTTATTTCCCTGTTTGGTACTCTCCCGTCGTGCACCCACTCAAATCAAAATGCATATTAGAATGTTAATTGCCAATTGCGGGGAGTTCATTGTCGTCCCATTGTCTTCATGTTTTGCCTTTCCATTTGCCTGCTCGTTCCCAACCACAAAAGCGCGAGATGGACCCCATCTTGAGTGCATCCGAATGCTAATTTAGAACGCGACAACGTTTAAATTACAATAGGGCACAAACAAATTTTATATTCATTAACATTTCCTTTACCTCTTCCAAATTACAAATGCACCAAAAAATAATTTAACCTTATTCATTTCTAATTATTTTTTATATACTTTAACTATCTTTTCAATCTTATATTCGTTGTTGGACGTTTTTATGTACCAGTTTTTTCCTGAAATTTCTTTTCAAGAAGTGTTGAGTCCTTGTGACATTCAAATGCTGTGGTCAGCTCTTGGATAAGCCTTGTGATCAGCCAAGCAGGACGACATTGATGTTAGTCATCCGTCTATACTCTATTATCAACTCTCAAGGGAGCAATTTTCAATCTGGTGGCGTTTAAGTTACTTCTTTTCATTTGCTATTATTTTCACCCAATCAATATTGATTGATAAAGTTTGGTCCTTTAATCAATGTTGTACTTTGCAGTGTTCCTGTTTTTTTTTGTATTTTGTAAGATTTTAATTTACATAGAAATAATAGCTGAGTGATATTCTCCTAGTTATTAATTATTTAACGCCAACCCTAGTTAGTTCTTTGTGCTTTTCGTGGTGATTAAAATGTTCTTTCTTTCAATAGAGCTTCCTTAAAAAGTCCTCACTAGAATATTTCAAAGACTCCGCAGAACAAATAACTATCATGACTGCCTTTCTTGTCATCGTCTTTGGATATCGTTTTGTATTTTTGATTCCAAGACAAAACGCTCAAGGGAAATTAATATTTTATGATTAATTCCTCGACGATTCATTTTATCTGAGATTTCTTTCAATGCAATACAATGTTAATTAATAGATATTTGCTTGAGTTGCATTTATCATGAAAAGTAACAGTATTAAATTCTTGTAAGACATCTGATCTTACAATTCCAACACTTGTAAAACCCCTCCGACAAAAGACACTCCACAGTAAAAAAGATTTTAGGGTAAGTGAATAATGCGTGTTTAGTCAGTTAAGTCTGGCGTAGTAAATTTATAAGACGACGTCTTGAGCGATTCTCGATCCGCCGATTCATCCACGGCGACGCGCCGAAAATTGACAACAATGAGACTTCGTCTTTTCTCCTGCAGCCACCCTCGCTGGCTGCGTTTTAAAGCGCGTGGCAGTCTTGCTTCCAATGAAGACGTTTTGCTATAAGCGTATTAAATAAATGGAAAGAAAGCGCAAGCAGCAAAACCTGCATAGCGGCTACAAGCCGGCAAAGAAAAGAGATTTATGTGGCGTGTTAAAGCACTTTAAATAATAAGTGTAAGGATTTTATACCCTAGCCCATCCCTCCCGCCACCGGCCTCTATATCATCCGCGCGGGAAATGAATGAGCGCCTCATTCGCAAAGTAGACACAGAGAGGAACTTGCTGATGGGGCATCAAGGGGTTGATTGTAACTAGTGGCAATGTTTGAAAAGTTGGATCCGTAGTGATCAAAATCAATTGGGAGCTTTGTTAAATATTAGTTTGTGGAAAGCA
>JAODGC010000006.1:392920-410565 GCA_027574925.1 Ecitoglossa quadriceps
TTTGGTTGATAAATTGTTGTTTACATTTTTAGAAATAAATATAAGTCTTGACATTTTATTTACTTAATGAATAATAAAAATATTTTTTAATTTGTCCCAATACAATAGCAAGTTTATATTTTGTACTAAATTTATATCAAGAATATTAGTTTTTATTGCACTATAAAAATAAAATATTAATTTGTTGAGACTTGCAAGAGACCCGCTCATATTTTCAAACTTTTATTTGAAAAATCTCATTATTAATCTAGTTGATATAAGAGATTCTGCAAAATGTTGATTGTTAAATTGCAATACCTATTCGCTGAAGAGAAAAATGCGATTTGAATACTTATGTGCATTTTGATGTTTTCATCCGAGCAAAATTGATTTGTCAAGCTCTCTATTAATATAATTGAGAATAAAGAAATTAAAAGCATTTCTACAAGGTGGCTTAATTTTGCAAACAAAATAATGCAGATGTAAATTAAGATTGAAGCAAATGAAGGACTTTGAGGTTAAACAAAATGGCACTCACGTATTCCCCGAACCGGAAATTGTCTCGTCGTGCAATTTCACCCTACTATGTTGCCCCACTGTAATTCCAAAGTGTCCAAATCCATGCAATTCGCTAGTAAAATACAAGCAAAATTTTCAAAAATCAATTTTGACGTACACATATGTGCATATTACATTTGATTACATGCAATGTCATATTTATTTGATTTGTTATAATAGCACAGGTTAAGTTTTGTTAGCACTTTTCTTGTTTTAATTTGCCATCCATATAGATTTTTATTATTTCCTCACATATTCTTTATCTTTTAATCCATTTCCATCGCTGCGTAATTAAATATCGTTTCATTTAGATCGGTTTACAACAATTACCGCTCTCACGTAAAGTTTATGCATCTAGCTCATGCGTACTTCCGGAACACTAAGCAGATCAAACCAAGGGGATTGCAAAGGAGGCGCACATCACTCATCATTCTTTTTTGTTTAAAACGCACCCCTTGATGAAGGTGGCGTCATGACCTACAATTTGCAGCAACCTCGTAATTTTCGTGTATTTTAATCAGAAAACGGTTTTCACACGTCTCCCGACGCGGATGTGTGGGACTAGAGGGTGACATTTTGTAAGCGAACAGCATAGACATCAAGCCAGCGGAGAGGAAATGCAATGTGCTCGACATGTTTATTATACTCTGAAATAGTTTAACTTTAATTTATTGTAAAACGTTTATATGTTGTGTTTAAAAAAAGTTAAGGAATGAAACGTGTAGAAATGAAGCGACAAAAGAAATTTTAGAGAAACAGAATAAATTGGAATAATTTATATTATTTTATATCTCATTTTTTTAGTATCCCTATTTTTATACTTATCCCATGCAGTAAGAACTCGGAGTTCTTGTTCTAGTTTGTATTTCATTTATTTACACAAATTGAATAAAATGAAAAATGTAAAGATGCAATTTTTTAAAAGATTAACAAATGAGAATATTTAATATGCTTCTTATAAGATGATTTTTGCTTCCATTTTCATACTTATTGCCTGCGGGAAGAACAGCAAGTCTTTCTCTACAAGCGCCTTCATTAATTTTGCTATTTATACCTGTAATCTTTGTGTAAATAAGAAATGCGGAGTATAATGATTCTAAGTACCTATCCACAAGGGTGCAAATGAGTTACACGTAAAAGGGTGGCGGCTGCCGTCGGTTGAGTGTAACTAGTATAACTCGCTTGCCGACTTTAATAATTAAAACGCTCTAAATCTTAGTCGGCGGAGGCTCTTGTTCCCCGCCGCTTCCACACACGCGCCCTTCACGCACTGCATTCATTGTGCACCTCTGCTCGCATAAAATTCATAAAGTCGCGTGTAGTAAACATAAAGTAATCCCAACCAACATAAAGTAACCCAAAATAGTGCAGCGCTCCGGTTAATTCCATTTAGTACAGTATTAGAAAAGACTAAAATGTGAACATTTTACCATGCCGCTTAAAGGACAGCAAAGCATGTAAGGCTTTAGAGAAATGGTGGAAAATTTTAGATGAGAGTGGCATGTGGTGTGATGAAGAGCAGTAAGACGTTTAATTCATATGACAGCTTAGACGTGCAAGAAATTAAGCAACGCATTGCCACTAGAGAAGTAGTGAGTGGTGTGAGTTATGAATAGCAGGAAGGGATGTCTGGAAGAGAGCTTGGGGATAAAGCATTGAGACATTGAGGACATTGCGAGTGCTCAAATCATTGAAAACATTGAAATCATCATGGAAATGCGGAAATGTGAAAATGCCGCGAGCGCGTACAAAGGCGGTGTAAATATAAGTCTGGACAATTATAGTCTTTATTTCTCTAAGAGTCCTAGAACCCTAGAGCATTGTCATTTGCTTTTTGTATTTTCTTGTGCAAAGTAAAAAAGTCTTCATGATTACTACGGTGGCTTATTTAGTATTCACCAAGATGTATTCAAATAAAAAATATCAAAGATTTTATTTTTTTTAAACGAATTTGGATTTTAAATATAGCAGATTACATTCTTTAAAAGTAGTAACAAATATGTATAGGGTAAACATAATTTTGACTTTAAAAATTTAGTTGATAAAACAAGAAATATCCAGTGTTTAAAAGAATTTTCCATAAATTTGATTAAAAATTTAATTTTTTCTTTATTAAATTGATTTTTTTCATAATTTTAAGCTCAAACTATTGTTTCTTAATTACATTGAGAGCAAAATATATAAAATTATTGCTTAATATATAAAGTTGACATTAAAAAATTTACGCTGATAGTTGATTTTTGATGCAAAATATTAATCAACTAACTGATTATGAAAATTGAATTCATCTAATATGGAAAATTTTCAAACTGTTTTACTAATCCAAGTACAAGCTTTCAATTAAAACATTTTTTCAATGTTCAGATTAAATTCTGACTGGTGTAATAAATCAATGCAGTTCATCGTCTATGTTTTATTTAACTTTTTGTGCTTTTGCCTTTAAATGTAACTGCAACATAAAATAATACATATTTCAATAAACCCTTCAACATATTTCCTCTCAATTAAACATGATTTAATCACACATTAAACAACATTTTACAATACTCCAAGGTGTTTTCCAAGTGGTTTGTAACCTTTACGATCTTCTTAATCATCTGAATTCAATTGCTACGTGACGTGCGCACGCTATTTGCATTTACACTTCATAACGTCGCCGTGATTTACGTGCCTGTTAACATAATCACTCGCCACCACCGCCGCCTCCGCCCCGCAATTGCGATTCTGATTTTGTCCCAATTCGTCGGCGTTTACGACCGGCCATTGTTAATGAGCATCGTCAAGTTGCAGGCGCAGCAGGAGAATGACTAGTTAATAATCCGCTCGTCGGCATGAGGCGGCCGGCCGTAAAACGCAAGGATTAACTGCGCGTACACGTGCTTCGATCGCGGCCGCCGCCGCCATCTTCGCGAAGTAATCATTTACAGAACTGTTTTGTTTTATTCCGCGCTTTCATATTTTCGGCTAGAGGCGGCGGGCAAATCTTTGCTGGCGAGGTGATTTAATGCTCAGTCCATTAACAAGTGTATTATGTTTTAATTGGTTGAAACAAGGGGGATAAAAAGTAAATGAGTGTAAAAACGAAATAAGAAAAAGTTATTGTCATGCGCTGAGAGAATATTAATTTAATGTAATTGTCAAGAATGAATCATTTGTCTAATTGAACAAAAATATAAAGCATTTTTATGAGCAATATTTGAAAAAGTTATTTTTTAAGTTACATTTGCGGAAGGATTACTTTCATCTATCATCGTCTTCAAAAAGGGTAAAAATTCGTATGTAATACGAGTCCAAGCTTACTTAGAATATTGGAGTCTCATCTTCATCCACCTCATCCTTCCTCAATGTGGCTTCGTCGGATATATTTCGCTCAGTGCCGCTCTCAGTTTCAGGACTATGACTTTATATGTGTGGCGTATGCGTGTTGGCGATAGTGATCCTGGGGGTTGTTTGTAAGTGAGGGGTGGTACGGGCAGTAAATGTACCCGTGCCGTATGCGTGTGTCGGTAGCGTCTGCGTCGTCCTACGGAGTCGTATAAATTGTTTTCCCCGGGTGGATTGGCCACCCACCCTCTCGCGGAGATGCCAGCAGCGCACCGCGTGCGTAATACTAAGATATGGCCAATACCAGGTAGTTTTATATCCGGTACCTATGTTGCATATCTAAGGGGGTTGCCCTTCAATATTTTAGTAACCCATCTCAGATGCCAACGTCCGAATCTACCCTGAGTGCGAGAAAAAAAAACACATACCACCCAAAAATATTCCCACTTTAAGCTAAAATTGAGAGGATGCATATAATTGAGATGATTGGATGCATTTTAAGATTGGCTAAATGATTGTTATATAATTGATTATTTATTATTGTACATAATTTATTTCCGTTTGCCTGCAGCGGAAGTTAATTATGATTTAATGTGTTTTCCGTAATTAAAATCAAAATGGCGATCGATACCAGAGGCCTTGGCAAACTATTTTCAAAATTTACGATGGATCGAGGACCTCGCGCAATAGCAGGAGACGTGTAGTAATTAAATTCATTGGCGAAGTATTTCGGGTCGTGCGGAAGTAAACCTCTCATGGAACAAAACCTTGAAATTGCCGCCGCATGCTGCGGTGGTCTCGCAAAACAGGAAAGCGACATTAAAATCAACCGTAAAATAAAGATATCATAAAAACACGCGCTCGCAGCGCCACCTATTGCGATTATATATGCCTTTACGACGGTTGTGCATTCATTTGGACGATGACTTTGGCCGCCGCCGCCGCAAATGTGACTCGTGATATTCACAGCGGTTTGCAACTTATAAAGATGCAAATTTATGGAATCACTTTTCCTGCCGCTGACAACCTAATATCTTCTCCATGTACAGATCGATCTTTTTTATTTCGTTTCCCGCGCGTTTTTCCGCTTTGTACACAACGGCGTCGGCAGCGTGTATAAACATTACAAGTTACAGTTGCAGCGCTCAGAATTGGGAACATTGAGTGGCGGATGAGAATGAGGGTGAACAAGGCGATGTATTGAGAGTTGGCGGCGGGTGAGGAGAAACTCTGAAGGATGTGAGTGGAGGTGAAGCTAATGCAATTTCCTCGGCGACATTGTCATCTTTTTGCTAGTGATAGATTTACCTCTTGAATAATATTTATTTAGAATTGATATGCAAAAAATTTATATGGTATAAGATCATGTTCTTTCTTACTGGTGTTGTTTGATTTTTCCTAGTAAATTATAATATATTAATAATTAAAGTTTATTATTATAAATAAATTTTATTTATTTATTTTTACTGTCAATGTTACACTTTTAGTTGAATTCTTTAGTATATTATAATCTATATAAAATTGAGTATTATTGTGCTTTTAAAGAATTTATTTATCGTTTGTCGTTGAACAATTATTTATTTATTTACTTTGCGTTACTTCAATCTGCACTGTTGGTTGCATACAAACTTTAATGTTCACATCAGTTTATCCTCGAAAATTCATTGCAAATGGGTAAAACAAAATTTCTTTTTTACTAATAAGTTATGTTGAGTATTACTATATCAAATTAACATTAAACAATAGACAGTAAAAACTGAGTTTTAATGACAAAAATAAACTACAATCGCTTGCTATCAAATCTGACTCACTTATTATGAAAATTCAAAATCATTCTGAGAAATAATATAAAGACCATGTCTCTTTCTTAATTTCTTTGTGATAGAATTTAAATTTGTTGAGACAGTTATTCTTGAAGAATAAATTATTGATTTATTTCTTTAATTTTTATCACCGTTTGCACTGTTGGTTGCATACAAATAATAGTGTGAATATTTTTAACTAAACTATAAGAATACATTTTATTAATACAAGTGAAAATAAAAATTGTTCTAATGTGTGTTTAATTTATTTAATTCACCTGCATAAAAGCCATTATTAAATTTGCCCTACATTACATATTTATCATCAGCCTAATATTTTAGTATGTTAATTAACTTTATTAATACACTTTGACCCATTTAATAGTGAAATTAGTTGAGAACTCAGCAAATATTTATTGAGTTTTATTCAACTTGTGTTTGACTTTTCCTTCCCTCTTTGATGACGCGCGATGACATGCCCCATTGTTTTGCCGCCGCCTGGGCAGCTTGCTAAAAAGTTGGCCCGTTCCGCCCAGCATAATGACACAGCGAGTTTACTCTCAAACTGCGTTTAGTCGGTGTTAATTAGTTCGCACTTCATCATCGTTGCCTCGCGCCCGCCGCCCGGGCATACGTAATGACGATGACGGCCCGAAAAGCAGCGCCGCGACACAGCTCGCCGCCGCCGCTTGTTTATATTTGCACGCTCACTTAGTGCCTTTCGAGGTCCGCGCGCTAATAAAAATGTTTACGAGTCGCGGAC
Source organism: Ecitoglossa quadriceps (assembly GCA_027574925.1). Classification (NCBI taxonomy): domain Eukaryota; kingdom Metazoa; phylum Arthropoda; class Insecta; order Coleoptera; family Staphylinidae; genus Ecitoglossa; species Ecitoglossa quadriceps. The sequence goes on from JAODGC010000006.1 coordinate 399,347, forward strand.
GCCGGCGTAGGGCAAACTCACAACACAACTCGTATATACACTGGCGCCGTCAGTGCGACGATAAATTAATTTAGCAGATTTAATTAATTGCCCAGCGCATTTCCGCATCAACATCAGCGCTGTGAAACTTAGCTTACAGCGCGAACAACGTTTGCATTTACAGGGCTGAGGCAACTTTGGCTGTTGGTGTATTTAGTCACGATTTGCAGCGATACAACAAAAACAACAACTAACACTAAGTATTTCAGCAGATTAAAAAATTATTGGAGGAATGAAAATAATTGTGGGGGGAAAATAGAACCGAAAAACGCTGAGTTTGGGAGAAAAATGCAATTTTTGTATCTGTATGATCAGCAGTCAAAGTTGTTGCAATTCAGAGAGGTTGGCTTGTTCATTAAGAGAGTTGGACGTTGACACTGAAACAACATGATGGGGAGAACAGCGAGGACACGATCGATTCTATTACGGATGGCGATGACCCGAAAATTGCAATTTGTGTCATGTTCAGTAATTTTAAAGTGAGATTACTACTACTAAGTATTATTTCAAGGAAGTTTATTGTAATTCAGATAATATATTGAGCACTGAAAATTGTCTTTTGTCAGGTTTTCATAAAATAGATTTATTTTAGGTTAATGAAATTGAAGTCTACTTAATGAAGCAAACTGGATTGATTAAATGTATTATAATGTATAAAATTTTGATTGATAATTAAGCTTAACAAAACTGACAAACTACTATTATTTTCAAAACAAATAATTTGTTGAATTTGATTCGAATTCTTGATTTTTATTATTTATACACATGACGTAGATTTTTATTAATATGATTAACCAAAATTGATTATATGAATTAGGAAATAGATTCCAAATCATTAAATGAATTACAAACGTGTGATCTAGAATGCTCCTTGAGTAATTCATTTCCAAAATCAACTTTCCTTAACTTTGTTCAGTTTTACAATCAATAAAATTGGAAGTAGTTGATATTGGTTTTCTTTTTTTATTACTCCTAGATATTGTTATCAAATCTACCACCTAGGAAGAAGAATTTTCTGTACAAAGTAAGAAATGTTTTTAAAGTAACCCCATTCAGTTTTTTACAATTTCCTTTAAATCCTTGTCTTAAGAATGTCAATATTTCCCACTTATTTACCTCCAGCCTTCTTCAAAATCCCCCCAAGCTTCTGAAGAATTATCGTCAACTGCAACGCATTTTTCTCAGTATGTTTCTTTTTCTTCCCACAAGAGTACAAGCCTTAGCAAATTTTTAACATTTTGATAGATTATATTAAATATTGATTAATATTCTACCATCATTCCAATAATGTAATACTTTTTAATTATTTTTCAAACATCAAAAAACCTTTCTGACTGTTCTTTCTTACGTCCTGCTACAAGTTCGACTGGCGGGGTTAAAAATGAGTCCGATTAAAGCCCCAAGGGTGAACTTACACCGCAGCTCATGCACATATATTACACGTAGAGATGTAGCCTTCTGCTTGTAAGGGGGTGACGGTGGCGGCGGCGGTAGGTTCATCTTTCGGTATATAAAACGCATAAAACTGCCGCGAGCGCCGCGTACACTCGCAAAGAAACATATAAATTGTTGATAGGTGTTTTGCCGTTTGGAAGTTTTCGTTTTTTGTTTGCAATGCGAATTTACCTTGAACTTTACCTGAGTAGGGAGGCACATACGAACAAAATAAGTTTATAAAGAGAATTTATTTAAGATATAAATTATATGCAGCATGAATTTAATAAATAAAATGTGTATGTGGTCAGTAGGTGATTTTCTATCGACTGTTATTTTAATTTAGTTGTAGTTTTTTTGTTTGTTTTGTAAACGCATTCTAGTATAATTTCTTCTCAGTTTAAAGCTCGAAAAACAAAAGAACAGCTTGGAACGCTCGCCCACCAAACAATGTACGTAGAGACATTGAAGTAATTACTACCACCAACCCTGCTCGACTCAACCACAAGCACGAAAATAATGCGAGCAACAAAAATATACGAACGTTTAGGCGAAAACGAATAGAAATACAAATGCAACTGCTGGAACTGAATATACATCCTGACGACGTAACAATTACTTCAAACCTTCGGCTCCACTAAAGTCTTACTATCCTAAAACATTAAAATCTGCATACTTTTATATTGCAAACACCTTGTAAAACCAGTGATATTCAAGATAACAGCAAAAATTAATTTTTGTGTTCTATGCGAACGAACGTCCTGGCTGGTCATGAAGAAGTTTGTTGACAAGCGATGGACACAGGGCACAAACGTACGATGTGCTCCTGAGGTGGCAAAATGGTAAAAACAGTGGAACTCATCAACTTCATGTTGCACTTGTAATGTACGCACCGCGAGGCGTTTTTCACTATTTAAGCGCTTTTTTGCCGTCGGAGGATGAATGACTGCAAGCCATGCCAGCATCCAACAAGCAGCGTGCTTTGCGCTTGAGTGGAACAATATTCTGCAATTTCTTTATTTTAACAATGGAGTTTACATATGGAAGAAGTTTAGCACACTTGGTATATCAGCGGATGCTGGAGGATGTGAATTTGGTGATGTGGTGGACTGTGAGAGCATTCTATGTCTACTACATCACTAATACGACGATTGTTTCGCTTCTATTCATTGCAAACAAAAAATATTTGAATTAAAGACTCAAGTAAATGAAGAAGTTTTTTGAAATTTGTGTAATTTGAATTCTATGCATAGAAAATTCAAATTACTATATGGGCATTGTATGTACAAAAATTATTTTTATTTAAAGCATGTAATTAAAATATATACTTGAAGTATACTTTGAAATTGAAAATCATCGAATCAAAAATTCATATTTTTTATTTACACTGCGCTCATTGTATTTTCATTCACATCAAACGTGTTGTATTGATATTGATTTTAATGATATATTATCAACTTGCCGCGTAGTTCATTGCAACATTTTAAATTTCAATTATATTTGGCAGGCATCCCAACATTCAAGTCTGCTTTCGTAGGTTTATTGGGTTGCATAATATAATCTATCTTCTTTTATAGACAATTGCATTATAAACACAATGATATAATTTTTCTAATTTATTACAAAGTAAAATTTTTAAATCAGTGATGCTTTTCTGAAAATCGAATTAACCTTAGAGCTTCCTCTCTTCATCTAGAGATGGCATTTGTAGTGCTTTACTCTTCTCAATCGCTACTTTAAACAATGTTTCAATGTTTTAAATAAAATGTTTTAGTTTGTCCTTTCGTAATTGAAAGACAATCCTGTTCCTTCTCTTTTGTGGCAAATATGGTTCTTACAGCCACCAGCACGTTTCTCTGCTAGCATCTTCAGTAAACTTGCGTCTTCTGCCAAAAGCACATTGGGACTAGTGTATTATTGATAAAAATGAGCTTCGCAAATTGTTTTATACGAGCGTTGCGTTTTGACTCCGTCATCCGCGCCTCTCGTCCGCGGTAAATAATGCAAGAGGGTGCCGACCGCCGATACAAGCCCGTTGCGACCACAACCGCCCCCGCACGCAGGCTGCAACTTACCTTCACCACCGCCTCGTCGACCGCGGAGAAGCACATTTTATGCATCCCAAGGCATCGCATTTGTCTTTTTCTAGGGAGGCGAAGAGAAACAGGGAATCCTACAGTCCCATCAGGAAAGGACAATGGAAAACGGAATTTTATGCTTGACTTTCTTGCTGAATTTTACATACGCGCATCTTTACATAGTGTATTGCTTATTTTGAGTTTGAGTTTGAAAGAAAGAGATTCTTTTGTGTTCTGTGAATGTGAATTTTTTTTGCACAATTCCGTGTAATTACGATGAACTATACTCTTGAGTGTTATACTTTTCAATATTTGTTTTACATAATAATTTAAAATTATTGCAAGCTTCGCAAATGTTTACTCCCTTTGATTGTGGTGATGCTTGTTTGAGGTTGGTAGCATGCATGATATTAGGCAACCCAATATGCACTTAGTTTTTTATGCGTGTGCGTTCAATCTTTTGAAGATGATTTGATGTCTTATCATATGTGAATGGGAATGAGCATTAGTGTTGCAAGTCACGAACCTGCTGCATGTCTTGGGAAATGAAAGAACTTAGATGAACGTCGTTGCTGCATGAAATTGCGAAATTAAATTAGATCGAAACGCGTCCAATGCATGTTTGCGGAGCGTTTTACGTAAACACAATCTTCAAACGCTCACATAGGCATGGGTAATCGTTTCACATATAAAATTATTTAAACATCCTTTGCTTTTAACACGTTTACACGGTGACAAATGCTATTTTCTACAACAATAGTATTTAAACATCGCAATTGTTACTAAATTAAATTCCCACATCGCTTTCATCATTTATGCCGTTTATTTAAATCCTGATGGCGTATTAAAATCCACACACATTCATTTTGCCGATTTAACCCCTGCACACGCCGCCGCCGCGTGTAGATGAAGCAGATAGGGCACAACCAGTGGGCGAAGCGCGTCGCCGCCGCCTCCACGCTCACTTGGCTGCCTACACGTCTCTCGACGCCGCGGTGTGCTCGTTGAAATGTTTGATGTTTGATGTGAATATGTTTACGTCGCGCTCGCGTGTGTGCAAAACGTTATCAGCGGGCCCTCTCCAGCGTCATATGTAGCGGCCGCCCCCACGGTAATGGTCCGGACCGAAACTGCCCATACATCTCCTCCACGCGCGGTACAGCATGCAAGCATAAATACATTAACACACAGTGTGTCCATGGTCATTTACGCAGATTTTAATTGCAAAACGTGGAGTGGTTTATATTGAAAGCAATAGTTAGGATGCCGAAAACAGCGTGTATAGGAGACGGGAAAATACGAGCGGGAAAGCGAGAGAGCGGTGGACAAACAGTGGCGAAATGGCGAACGTGCCGAAAATAATTAGCACGAATGCATATTTTGTAATCTTTCATATGCCGCCGACACCCCTACAGCCTACGGCCTTTGCGGAATTGCGTTCCAAAAAAAAACTGATGCGGTGAAAGTTGCATAAATGGAGCATAAATAAAGGAAGCTGGTATTGAAGGTGAAATTACCGTAAAATCATTGACTGGAGATTTTTCTATCAAATCAACGGAAATTTATTGGTGAATAGTCATTTAATAGTTAGACTATAAGTAGCCATTAATCAGGTACTTCAGCTATTCAGTCCATTGCTTTATATGAACTAGTTTTCCCAATATAGGTATCATCAGATAATCAAGTTCATTAAGTCAAAGGCTAAAGTACTGAATCAACTCTTCCTTATTGTATATATGTTACACAAAAGTTTGTAACTACATTTGTCCAAAGTGGGTCCCTTAACGGCCTCAACAAGATTCATAATCTTTCTCTTGTATTTGAGTATGTTATTGTCACAGCAGTAACTAGACAGTAGTCAAGAAAGGATTAGCTGGAGTGAGAGTTGTTTACCTTCCCAGCGGATCAAATTGAACGCTTTGTATCTAAGCTAGAATAAAGTGGGCCTATCAAGTGCCCCCCTAGCGCATTTTTACCAGCAATACCTTGGGTTTGTTTATATTGTAGCCCAAAATATTTCAGAGAAACAAAGAAGCTTTTACTGTTTAGAAATATTATATTTGTTTACACATTGTGTTATTATTTTAGAGCGTACTCGTCGTCTAGTTCATTATACTGTATCAATTACCACGATTATTAGCAGTTGTTGATACTGAATTCAATGAGCATATATATTATTGGTCATGATTCGGCTGAAAACCTGAGTATTTAACAAGGCAAAAGTCCATTAATGTTTGTTAAGTACTTAATAACCTTCTACTTATGATATAAATGTTATACAACAATTTGTTCTTGATTAGTGTGTCTATTTTTGCAAATTGTATTTAGTTTGGTTTGCTTTAAAAGGTGATACACCTGTAATGTGATCCGAGTCAACGTTGTGACACATAAAATCGACAATTTCCTCATTTTTTACATCTCCTAGGTCGTCTAGATGGGTATTTGCTGAAGGTACGATGAACCTACACCGGTAACAACCACGAAACGCATAAATTTTCATTGCTAAACAACAAAATTCACCAATAAACCAACTCCCACTTCAATCAAATATTTAGAATTTGCTATTATGGCAACCAGTTTCTCGTACATTCCAATAAATTCAACAAAATATTTCGATTAGAACTTCCAGCGAAGGACTGTTTTGGATGAATTTTGTTTTTGTTGAAGGTATCCCCAATTCGTTGCAAAGAGACCTGATCTATTATAAAATTGAAAAATTTAGTACCACCGAAGTCGTTTCGTTGTACCTCGCGTCGTCTGATATAGATTTTTATTGACAAGCATAAACATGCATCGCTTTTTTATGACCACCATTTTTATTTCGTCTCTGCACCCTTACTAACTGCATCTGTCTTATTCTTTCAATGAATTGTTCATTATTGTATCAACAATTAACGGAAACTTTAGCTTCCCACGCGTGGTAGTCTTTGAACAACATGAGCTTTGATATACTTTAAAATCCGGATAGAAGAATTAGTTTGATTCAAAGACAGGTTGGATGTACAATAAAGTCGTGTTTGTTATACACCCCCTTCATGGGTGATTTTATAGGTTAGTTTGTAACATTACATTACGTGTATTACGCCACACCCGAGGGTATTTACGACCCAACGACGGATATCGGCACATTCGATGTCTCAGTGTCCTCGACATTATCCTCTCGCACAAGAATACGGCGAGGTAAAACACCCAGGATGCGTAGGGTGGCAAAGATATTGGAATGTAACACAAGATAATACCTGGATCACAGACAGGATCAAGAATCAAAAATATTACGCCACTACCAACCAAAATCTAGGACTTTTCAGCACGTTTTCAATTGGGAAGCAAAACATTTTCTCTGGGTTGGAAAACACCTCAAACAGTAAGCATTTGAAGCATCGGTTGTTCCTATTACAGAAAATTTTAAATATTTTTTGTGAATATGACTTCGTTGTTTTTTTTTTTTTTGAAAAATGCAAACAAAGTGCTGTTGGAGTTGTCAGTTTTCGAAAGTATGCAAAGCTCGCAAATAAAGCATACACATGCGAACGGGTGAAAAATGTGCAGAACGCACAGCTTTATAGTACTGCATTACAACAATGGGCTGTTTAAAAAAGCAGAAAGGCAAAAGCAGATACAAAAATGTCAACAAAACGCCAGCACCACCAAAAAGATGTACAAATACGGAGGAAGAAATTAAAATACTGGTGCAGCAGTGGCATGCGAAACAGAGCGAAGAGATGAGTTAAATAATAGAAAGTGCACGCTCAGTAATAATGTGCAACTTAATTGCCCTTTTTAATTGGTGTAATTCTACGAAATGCATATTTTCACGTCCCACCAACGTGGAGGATTATATATTTACTTCGGGATGTTTTACATTTATATTGTACGCAAGTTTTTAAAGAATAATAGAATTTCGTACATGATCAATATAAGTTTGTATCACTTTAAAAAAACTCAACTAATTTCAAATAATATTTCAATGAATTACATAATTTTATTAGTTAACTGTTTTCATTCTGATATCTAGTTAATATACAATAAAAATTGCATGAAAGAATGCTGATCATTCTGTATATTTGTACCAAGGACTTCTGCAAAATCTACTCGTAACATGAACTTTATCTAATTTACTACGAATTAAATTGTAGCATAAATGGTTTTAAGTCATGACCTAGAGTAATTTGTTTAAAACGGACCAAATGCAACTTTGCGTTTTATTTAATGTACAATTCATTAAAACGAAATAAATACCATTTAAGATAATTATTGAGCATACTTAAATTCAATGGATCAAAGTAAATTTCTTCACGGCTCCATGAAGATGTATAAAGTTTCTATTTCATTCGAGAATGTTAACGTCACAGCAGGAGCTAGACAAAAGTCAACAAAGGATTAGCTGAGATGTGAGTTGTTTACCTTCTCAGCGGATCAAAACAAACGCGTTGCAACTAGACCAGAATAAAATGGGTCCGTGAGGTGCTGCCCCCTAACGTATTTTTACTACCAATGCGTTGAGTTTGTTTATATTCCAACGCAAAATACCACACAAAAACAAACAGGTATTGCTGTAGCTCGGCTGGCAAGGTGTTTGACTATAGTAGCAACAGCAGAGTATATCCAATACAAGATATTCTGGGCCAACCAAGAGTGGTTAATGCAGTATATGAAAGGAAAAGACGACTACGGTATTCAGCATGGGTACCAGTACACTACAAAATAACAGCAACGAAAGTAAACAGTAGTAAAATTATTAGAAGAGAGATTCAGAAGTGAGGTTTTATTCAAAGAATAATATTGCAGCTGAGAATTATTTATCGCCTAGGTATAAAATTCAATTATTATATTTTTGTATTATAATTTTTTTTGTGGACATTTTCCACTTTATTAAACTACATCAACGACAATAGTGCTGTGAGAAAATAAATTATTAAATATACTCATAGTTTATATTGAAATAATTGATTTTTTTATGAGTAAATATATAATTTATTGGAACTTATTATCAACTAAAACATTATTTAATTTAGCAAAAAGCGATGAGAAGTTCAATAATATCATAGTCATACGTTCCATGAATATATTTAACCCACTTTAAAGGCTTAACATATTTTCAACATTTCTGTTTTTTTACTTCTGCAAGAGGTTTTGCTTCATCACAATACTCAACAATATTCCGGAATACATTTTGCTCTCTGCTGTTATATCAACATGTTATTTTATTCTTCTCTTTGAAGTCCCAAGCTTAGAGTAGGGTCACGACTAGTTATATATTCGACTATTCCACAATATGAAGTAAATAATTTATTTTCAATCAACAAGAAAACTTCATCTTCCAGAAGCAGCACAAAGTAGGAACGGATGAAAATGTTGGTATACGCAAACAATTGACGCGTGTCCGTATTAGGATGCAGGGCCAATGTGCCAATATGCAATTTTCCGTAATATTTGATTCAGCTGTGGACGGCTGACCATCGTGTCGACCAAATTTACTTGCACTAATAGATTGGCAATGACCGGCATGTGGAGGCCTGCACCATTTGCGACCCTTCTACACTGGCTAGTCCTTCAAGGCAATGTCCACACCAAGTGGGAGTTGAGGCTCGCGAATTACAAATCGAAAAGGGACGTGCCATGGTCTCGAAGTGGTCATTTGTCTCGCAATATCTCCCACGTGGATTTGTACAAAAAAACTATTCAAGAATTAAATTACCAGCAGTTGAAAGAAAAAAATTACGAAAAATAGTTATAACGAAGGATGTTCTAATTTACTTTGGATAAGAACAAAAAGTAAAATGTTTGTGCTTTATTTGAGATATTTTAGCATGACCTGGTTCAAATCGAACCTTGAATCACTCTGCTTTATTGCCATCTGTGTAGGTTGAGGTGGTTGCCGGGAGCTTCAGGGAAGGTCCGAGTTTCAGCATCAAATATTCAACAAGTCAAGAATTGCATTCGCGTTCGTGCCCGCGGTGTGTGCCACATTCGCATTCAACTTGCGACTCTGAATATCCAACATGTTTTCGTTCTTCGGACATTTGCGGACATTCACGTACAGTACATTTGCACCGCATTTCGTGTTTGCGAATGTGCACAATTTCCTTTCTTACAGATTCGGGCGGACTTGTGTCTTGAATTGTCAAAACAAACAAGCAACCGTTAGACTAGAGACATGTGAATTTAAAGTTTAATCCTAGCAAAACTCAGAAAATTGCAGGAATACAAATTTAAAAAACATTTTTATTATATATTAATCCTGATGGTATCCCAATAATAAGGTTTGGTAAGTCCTTGGAGGACTATGATTCTACTTGGATGGTTTGGTCGGATTGGTCTTAGGTTTTCTGTTTAAAAACTTACAATGATTTCTTCCATCCATAATTTTTTGTTTTTTTCTTTATATACTAAAAAACAAAATCCTAGCTTATATGTTAGCTGTTTACTTTGCAACTACACAACCCGTGTAGCTATATTCCAAATGGTCGCTTCAATTCGTCACCAGAACGTTGGCTGCAGATTATACATCGGCCGCGCTGCCCTGCGTCTCCAAATTCAGGAAATCTTGACGCAAATTCCACGCCGTTGCGGGATGAAATGGAGGCGGCATGAATGGCTTGCCGGTTTGCCATCAGGAGCGGTTGGGTTAGTCGCGCGCGATGATCAGTCGTGCGCGAGCCCGTGTCAAACGCAGCACTTATAACGTACACAAATTTACTGGCTGCTCACTCAACGCGCACACACGCACGCCCAAAATGGCCGCTCACACGGACGTGCGCTGGGGCGGCTGACTTTTTGGCCGTTGCCGCTACCACTGCCTTCGCGTACGTAAAGTATGCATAGGCGTACATTAGCGAAATGCAAACGGGCGCGCGTTTCGCGCTGCATACCAAAAACGCCTGCGTGACTGACATTTCAACCATGAACCGAGAGAAGAGAGAAGAAACTTTACTGTCGAAATTCACTCTGGCAGCTAGCGCAAAAGGCATATAATAATTTTACATGCATTTCTGGAATGGTTGCTGGGACGTGTGTTCAAACTGGCTACTTCCGGGACACATTGATTTCTTTAACATAGTGTATATTTTTAGTTGCAAAAAAAAAATCTTCAAGAGATTAATATTTATTATAAGACACAATATCTAAAAATTAATTGCAATAATAATTAATTTGATTAATTGTTAGAGTTATGAGTATAATAAAATGATCAACAATCAAAAATTGAGCAAGAAATAATAAAACCTGATTTCGATGAATGGGATCTGCGAAAATTGAAGATAACATTTACGCTTAGGGCTTATAAGTACGAGGAAAATCGGTCAAGTGTGAATAAGCGGTAGCATTAGTTTGACTTCGTTTGCCATCAGTTAGCAAACGTTTGTCGAGCCCGCAACGCAGCAAATACCTCCTTTGCCGCCTTCACCGACATTCTCCCTGTCTGTTCGCAGACTGTTAACGACAAGCTTGTAATTATCCATTATATGTCTTTGTGCTATCATCAGACACATTTGTATCGAAGTGGAATTCATTGGAGGATATTGAATTAATGCTTGCTTTTTCAATGCAACAAGCATTTTTTGTATTTCTATTTCTTCATAGCTCTGCATGTCGGTATCTTGTTAATACATTTTTTACATTGTTTGAGCTCTTAAATAAATTAAGTGTAGTTATAATAATATTAGTTAT
>JAODGC010000006.1:418397-483085 GCA_027574925.1 Ecitoglossa quadriceps
ACGTGATGTTGGTTTGCAGTATACAATTTTATATTTTCCACATAGGATATAGATATGACAATAGTAAGATAAATAAAGGAGATACTTTTTAGGTGAAATATTGTCTCCAATTTGCTGTTTGGTGGACTAGGTGGAAGATGGAATATGTGAATGTGAAGCAAATTGTGGATTTGGAAAATAAAAAATGTGGGATACTTTTATGTAATACTAGATAATATTATATTTTTCCCGCATTAGAAGCACTTTCTGATTTTGACTTCATAACAGGTGATCTGCAGCAAACATTTCTGTAATTTTATGATGGTGGAAGGATTATTAAGAATATTGTTGTGGTTACATGTCAAAGACATTGTTAATATTCTACGTGACAAATGAATATAACTTACTCAGTCAATAACGGTGTCTGTTCAAGTGTCAGAAGAACTAATTTTCAAGAGTTTTACTTTTTCTCAGAATTTTAGTAAGAATTTCTGTTAATAATGAATAACTTTACCATAATATATTACGTGATGGTGGTTATTTTGTTATAAGTTTTAGACGTGTTTTATTTGTTAATTTTGTGGTTTGACATATTTGATTACTTAGCTCAGTATTGTTTATACTAAGGGTTTGTCAAAAGTACGGGTAATGAATTTTTTTTTTCAAAATTTTTCTGGCACATGTTAATTTTATACTATAAGGGTCTTTTAGGCATTTATATCACCGCTAAAATTTTCGTAATTTCCCGGGAAGATTATTTGAAATGTCTCTACCGTCTAGAGTTTTTGTAACTAAAAACGTGACTGTTTTTTTACTCACAACTGAAAAATTACTACTTAATTCAGTTTAGACTGAAAAGTGCTAATTATTTGGTAAAATCGGTGGTTGAATGCGGAAAATATCCAAATTTTCATCAAATTATACTGAAAATCCTACATTTTAACAGTAAAACTTTGCATTCAACAAAGTGTTATTTATTATGCAGTAAAACATGATTTAAAATAAAATATAAACTTCTCTGACAATGGCATTTTAATGTTGCATAGAACTATTGGTGTTTAGTAATTGCAAGTTAATATACAAACTGTAAAATTGTAAATTTCATCAAATAGGTTAGGTTAAAATATGTTGGTAATTATTTCAATTTATTGGCTAAAATATAAACATTTCTTGCAATACGTAAATCCAGGTTTTAATTTTCAAGTGTACATTATATCAATAAATATTCCACATGCTAATGGCACAACCATTACATTCATGCATCTACCCCTTTCCTATGCGCAAAATCGCCAAGGTTGTAAATTAACGCCCGCATGAGGAAAACAGGTGTTGCACACACTTAGCTTTATTATTTTATTCGTTCTTGCCATAGCTTTACTTACACTCCACCACTAGCATGTATATTGTGTGGCGGCAAGTTCGACGTTGTGCTTAATGCATCGCAATAACTTCTTAGTAATGTCCTCTAAATATTCGCGACCAACTAATAATGCACGCGCCGTTCAACGCCCACCCCTTTTCACTCAGTGTTGCGGGAAAAGCGTCTTCTCATTTTGGCCACAATTCCGCATTTCTATATATTGTAGCGTATCGCTACATATTGGAACACGTTTAGCATGCGATGGCGTCGAATACTTCCAGTTTAGGGTAATAGTGGTAGTAGTAGTTGCGAAAGCGTGCAGGGATGGGCGGCGTAGCGATCATAAATTACCGAAACGGGCAAAATAAATTTTAATCAAAAAGCCAAATATTGAAACAGGTACACGTCGCTTCCACTGCACCGATGCGAGCAACAAGAGCAATTGTGAGCTGGGTGCGGGCAGGGTGGATATATTGACGCTTTAAGTATATTTCCATGCGGGACGGAATCTTGTGTGAAATTAACGTGACACCATATTGGAAGCCATAAATGCGATCGGAAATTCACACCAAGTTTCCCACTCAAAACTTGCCACTATTAGAATTTATTACACACACCAATATTCATCATCTCTTAAATATTTTAAATACGGACAGCTAGAGGTTAATAATAAAATGCTGGATTCTTTTAATCAATATAAATCACCGAAGCTGCCAAAAAATACAACACGCGATCGCCTTCCTGCAAGTGTGTAATATGTGATGTTGCACGGTTGCAGAAGGCGGCAGTGGCGGAGGCACCGGCGTTATCATCAAATATTAACATCTTCATTATGATATCTGGCCGGGACGGTTAATAGAGTGTGAATAAATGATGGACGTACACGCGCGGCTTGCGTTCATTTTCAGTATGCTACACGCGCTCCGCCTGCCATTTTGATGTAATTGTCATTTCATAATTTTCATTTCGAATGAGCCAAACAGTCAAAGAGTCAAATACATATTCGTATACAAGTGGAAGGCGCACACAATGTGTGTACAATTTATTTATGATTAGTTTATTTTAATATGATGTTTTGTTGGATTTAATAAAAATTATTTTAAATTTACAGGCATTGCAACGAATTTGAAGCAGATTAAATTAAATTTTTTGTTTGGTGGGTAGAAATGGAACAAAATAGGAAATAAATTATCTTTAGATATTAATGACAAATACAATCTTTGTCATTTAAATTGATTTGAAGTCTGTTTCTTAATTGACAGCTTGTTGAATAATATAGGCAACCCAAACAGCTTGTTAAGCGTTTGTTAGATCCTTAATTTCTTTTCTTAATTTCAATAGAAAAATATTTTACAATTCAACTATCTGTCCAATTTTTATCTAACGGAACACTACAGAATTAATTTTTTTTCTATTTTGTGTACATTTCGTGTTTCATATATCAGTCGGCATCGGCGCAATTTTTTCAGCTGCTGATGTTGTTTGTGTTTGCCCTGGACGTGTGCGAATATTAATAATCCGCACCAAGGGAGGGCGTTGTGCCTCTATATAAAATTTGCACATTTTCGGTTAAGCGAAATTGCCACATAGTGAAAAAAATGAAAACGAAGTGTAGGGTGACTTGGTGTATTGAAGCCACAGTAAGTTAAGCAACCTTACGAACGGTAGATAATGTTTGTTTAGGTAACGTGTGTTCATTTGACGATAAGCAAAAATTAACTTTAACCGCAAAAAAAATATAGAGGTTTTAGTGACTTTTTTTTATCTCGGCATGGGATCCTGGTTTATTATCGCTTGTCATCGTTGGTAGCTTATGTTCCGCTTCGTGAAATAGTCAAAGTGGAAAACAACCGCGTGTCGTTCTTGTTTTCATTAATGCCGTGACATGATTTTCATTACGAGTTGGCTGTATTTAACTGCTAAGCTTGTATAATCCATAATTTTAGCTTTTCTTTTCCAAGGTGGCAATGAGATGAGTTCAAGTTAAGAGGGACTGGTTCCGATGGTATTTTGTATGATGGTCGACGGGTGGCATCGTCCTGGCATCGCTAATCATCAGCAGATGTCGCATAAATCGTTCAGCACGCCACTAGACGCCATGGACAGACACTGCAGGACGCTGGGCACCAACTCAACTGCTAACGGCGCTATGATACTGAATTTCGTTTGCAAACCAGCTTGAACTCGATGTAAACCATGTGGAATAATCAGAATCGATCGTGCCCGGTTTGACAAATAACAGAATTTGCTTTCCCGTTGGAAAGACCAAGTAATACAAACTGATATTGCTTTGGTAAAAGTAAATTTTCACCATTCTATTCATATTGACAACAAATAGATAGGCTGGCAGTAGGCTTCAACTGTCTTTGTTTACTAAAGTAAGCCTCTCTGCCAACGCATCGTATTGTTGTATATTGTTTGCACGTATTGACGCCAATGGCAGCTAGGTGGTCGTCGCCATGTTGTTGAGGTTGCACAAGGCACAATGATAATTCCGCAGGATTTATGCGAGCGATTCCGCGAGCGACCGCTCGAGAACCCGATCCGAAGAATGGAACGCAACCCCTTACTACAAATCTCAGCACATATACTCAGCGAGTCACACGCATACGAAAGTGCAATTACCAATATGGGCTTTAAGTACAGGAGTGGAGGTAGTAGCGTTGGTTGCGGTGGGCTTGAAGCGGCTGGTTTTGTAGAGCATAGCCTTGTTGGGTTGTTTGGGCGAGTGCTGGTCGACAAGAGGGGCGCATGTATGAAATACTTCCTTCCATCAGCAATTCCATTGTGATACCGATGCTAATTTAGGGTGACTTTAACCCTTTCAGCGCGCAGGCGGGAAACGCAGCGCTTCACCTTTAAACTGCCTGCTATTTTTTCAGCTCGTAGCGCTTAATACTTGCATTCTTTCAGGGACTTGCCAAGGCTTTGTTTGCGTTACGTTTTCATTGCAATGGGATATTAAGAAGAATGGTCATATTGTTGATTTCTGAGAGTTCACAAAAGAGAGATGGTTGGCGGATAATGAAAGCAAAATGCAAGCTTTGCAGAAAGAACAGAATAAATAAATCCGAATTTGTTTTATAATTCTGTGTGCGGTAAAAGTACCTTATGTTTACCTGTATAATATTAATTCCCAGATTACCCGGAAATACAGTTTCAACTTGCACCATCGCTCATCGAATGGGAACAGCACTGATCTAATCGTTGAAAAGTCCGCGGATTATTTAAAGCCCGATTCGCTGATTATTATTGCAATCTACATCGGATTAAAGCACCGAGTCGCGTTCTCTGTGCACCAGATATCCTCATATATTGTTGTACATTCTTTTCATTTGGCGGGCGACCACTCGACGGCGGTGGTGTGCGCCTGGAACGTGCTCCACTCATTGCCCGCTTATCCACCGCTGCAAACATCATCAACACACAGGGGCAGATTCGGTATTGAAACATTGGAGGATCACCAGCATTTTGAACGTTTCAAACGCGTAACAGATTAGGTCTTTGTTCGGCAGCGAACTGCAACCTGTAACCACGGGTACAACAATGCTTACAGCGAGTACTTAGACTTTCCGATTAAAACTACAGCGATCGCTGCTAATGCGCGAATTGTGAGCCGACGTACACGAATAGTTTCCATACGTGTGCTGGAGGTATGTGCGGCATGCAAATGAACTGGAAATGAAAGAAAATTAAGTATAACCTATGCAAAATATAGGATAATGTAATGGGAGAAAATTCCATGCATTTAGTTGTTTGTTAGGAAGACTATTTGAAAATTATGTGAAGAATTATTAGTTTATTTGTTGATGAAATTATTTTCCTTATAAAAGGAGGACATAAGTAAAATCAAATTTTTTAATGTTGAATACCCAGTTTATTTTAAATTGTTCTGTTTATATATTTTTTTCAATTTTCAAAGAGAACTCTAACTAATCATCGTAATTTATTAGAAAATATTTCTTGAAAACCTTTCCCATTAATAAATGTGTGTTGTCACTCTTGTAAATATGAAGATACTCATTATGTTGGCTGAAATTGTGTCAGGTTGTTTTGGTGATTGGATAGCACCCTCTGGAGTCCTCATAAAAAATATACCAATACACCACAAAAAAAGGTTAACGCCACACAAATATTCCATTACTTTTTCAAGCTAACCTAAACACTAAAAATTACAGCCAAGTACATAACCCTATCAAGCCATAATAATTGGTCAATGTGTATATCAGTATGTGAATAGTAAACTTGAAAAGTAAAAAAGATTAATCTTTCCAGATTGTAATCATATATAATGATCAATTAGAAACAGTTTTCCACCATAATTTGCAGCATTGAAGAGCCAAAAACGTTGAGTGGTATTAAGTGCCTTCATTCAATGTCATCCAGTTTCGTTAAGCTCTATTTAGTACGGGCTCAATGTTTAGTTGGCTGGTTGCAAATTTTAGTGCAGTGGTGGCGGTGAGCAGAGCACAGTTGCTTGTCGCCCTGTTGTACATGGTCTCCAACACTGCCTACATGGGGGTTCCAAGCACGCGCACCGGTCGCGCATGTTTGCGGGCGCGTTTTGCGGCGGGGACGGTGTTCGCACGCCGCAATAATTAGTGCATTGTTCTCGCCAGTTTACGGGAACATCTAGTAACAATCATTTGCACGGATTGTTTTCCAGATATCTCCACATTTATAAACTGGGGAAGTTTTGCTTGCTGCATAAGAATAAAATGATCGCTTATTATATGGTCCTGGTTGATAGAAACCATCAAAAACATTTCAAAAGTTATGCTCTTCAATTAATTTTGTATAACCCATACAAGTGTGTCTATTTATATATTTAGGTAAATATAACTGATATAACAAAAAACTGATTATTATAAATCTGTCACATTGCTAACACTTCAAACAACCTTTGGCTGGTTTAAAAGTCCCAACAAAACTTTCACCTGCTAAAATTAATATCCAATAGAGCGGCCCAACGATCCGCAGCAAGCTGGGAGTATCCTAGTCGTATGCTGCAGTGTTAGTATCGTTACCATCCTGATCTGCATTAGCTGCTCGGGGTTGCTTTGGGTCGCTGGAATGCCAAAACGGGGGCATCCCACCCGCGGTCAACAACATCGTCATCATTGCGATCGCCAGATTATCGCGTGCCTCGCGCATGCCATTCCGGAATGCCACTGGCCAACAACCCACCATCCGGACGACCACCAACGCATGACCCACTGGCGAGAGTTTCATGCAACAAGCAGTAAAACCACAAAAGCTTAACATCCAAGTTCAGGTAGTCATATAATACATCAGTGTGGGTGATTTTCTCAGTGATGATCTTCAAGAGGTATTAACTTTACTAGAGTATACTTTGTTTTTGTTTTGTACTTGATATTAAATGTCACTGGTTGTTTGTGGTGTAATTTTCAGTTGTAAACCACAATGCTGCACAATTCTGCAAGAATGCAGTTAATTCAAATCTCTTTGATTTACATGAATGTTGACACGTTTGGTTTTCTTGGGTAATGCTGTCATATGGTTCGTGCTAGACTTTTGCGGTTCTTAGCAAATTTATGTTGGTGGACGCGTTGACATTGCATTACGTTGCATGGTAAAGTTATTACCTCAAAATAAACACACTAAAGACCAGTACTCGCTTGAAATTGTTGAAAATGCTCATAATGTCAGTTGGCAGTAATGCAACTGTTAAAAATTACTCGCATAACTTCCAATGCATGCTGCACTGCAAACATTTGGTTGCATTCGTAAACTCATAACCTCAAATTGGAAATTTAATTTGAAACATAATTTAATGCGTTGCTAAAAATAATTTAAGCATGTAAGTTTCAGTGAACTGAACTAACTCTGGTTAAATCTTATGGTTATGATTATTATGCTAAAAGCAGGTGCAATTTTCTTGCTTTCTTTTCATACCCTTGTTTTAGGAAAATCTGCATGGGTCTGGTTTTCCGTGTTAGGTGTTTTATCGACACGCGCGGCCTTCATTAGATCAGCGCACAATGTCTCGGGGGTGGTAATAAACGGGTGTAACATTTCTATCGGCAAATCTTGCTGTAACGAGAGAAGAAGGCATGCACAGCGGCAGGTGGAGATTAAACCACGGGACGTCGAATTGGAACGGAAAAGATTCCCTTCTAGTAAAAACAGGAACAAAACAGAAACATGCAGGAAAATGCAGGAAGCATAAACCAAAAATAATATTACACATATATAATGTTAAGTATATACAACATTGCTTTCTATGGATAGTATTGTTTGGTTATTTGGGGACAATATTAAAATTGAGTTATTATTTTGTAACTGCCGATCGTGTCTAATCGTCGCCCCTCAATAACGGATAAACCAATAATCGTACCTCAGTTGCGCAAACAGTGAAATGCTACTCTACACTGATCTTGTATATCACTAAACCTTCCTAAAATTTATATCTGTACCAATACGATAATTTGCTCATTACATAAATATTATTGCGCATACACATTATATGTGGGCATTTGTGGGAAACTAACAGTTGGTAAGCCTGGCGTATTAAGTGGAACGTAATCGATAACATTTATACTAGGTAAGTTATCATCACATGAAAAACAATTGACAAGACAAACATACGAAACCAATTGTTTGGCCGCACTGGTGATATTATTCTAGTTCTGCTTCAAATTTGAAAACGGTTAGAGGTGTCATATATATATATGTATATACATAGATGGCGACACTTGCACATTTTTTTCTAATATTTTTATCATAATCCTGATATACAAAAAACTATTACTTCATTACTGAAACTATTACACTTTTTCCTGAATAAATTTTAAAAATCTCTTTCGCGTGAAAACTTTTTAAAACCCCGCTTATTTTAAATGAAAATTCTCTTGTTTTTTTGACAATAAAATGGAACAATTACTCTGAAATATATATTTTGAAATTATAATGAAATTCTATTGAATGTAATTATTCCATTCTGTCAAAGAAGTCTTAAAGAAATTACGTTGTTGAATTTGTAAGTATTTGTGACGTTTCTACAGAATTTACTGGACAAATTACAGGTTATGATATTCAGTAATTTTCGAATTTATAAAAAACTAATTTATTTTCTATGCTTATTCTATGTCCTTATAAAATATGGTTATTTTAAAAGATATTCACACTCAAATTTATATACTTGTCCACTCGTTTTCCACGCGTTTGGATGAATTTAATGACGGTCGATGTTGCAAACCGTAGACAATGGCGAATAACCCTTGGACTAATTTATGACGTTTGCATTAATTTCATGACCCTAGTCGCCGGTCGCGAAAAATATGAAAACCTCCACAAGGAAAAATAATGTGTACATATGCACTTCCCTCACTGTCCCCAACTTTCAACTCCCAATTTCATTTGTTCTCCGTTTCACTCTTTGCAGTTTTCTACTTCTGGTCTAGCACACCCTGCGAATGTGACACTAATCTGCACGCATGCAGCCGCAAATATGCATCATTGAAAAACACCAAAAAATGTTCACACTGTGCCGCGGAAAAGCGCACGCGACACAACAAAACTGCAAATAAATGAACGTGCATTCCATGTTCACATTTAACGCTTCATACATCCACCCCGCCTTTACTATCAATGTTACTGATACACTTAATGAATATTTTTTTGGCGGGGTTAAAAAATACGGTTTGTGTAATGATAGAAATGCAGCACAAAATAAAATAACTGCGAATTCAATTACACACTTTCAAAATGTGTTTCAAAGGCATAACGAACAATTTATTAAAAATACAATATATTGTGATTACGTCAATTATTGCGGATTGTTTTTTTGCGTTCACACTCTGTAATTGGGGTTGAAGCAAATTTTTTTATTAAAAAATGTATGGAGCGCAAAATTCATAAACAAATAAACGCGGACGCAAATATTTAATACAATTCATCCAAACAGACAGATTGCGGTAAATTGCCCGAGCACAGAAATAAATTCCCAGCGGCTGCTGCGGAAAAATCTGGATAAAACATTCAGATTGCAACGGGCTTTCCTGCTTTTTACAGCTCACAGCATCAATAATATTTGCAAATTTTGATTTTGATGTAGAATGCAACTCAAATTTATATCTAAAGTATATTATCCATCCTTTCAGAATTATATACGATTACATAATAACTATTTCAAATTATAACAACTTCAACTAATAATTTTGTATGAAATTATAGTGCCTAAAACATTACGATTGATGTATGTATCGCAGCAGAATTCGTAGCGTTTTTCCGAAAGTCGCGGAACATCCTCCTAAAAGAATTCCTTGTAGTTGAAGCAAATCGATTGTAGAGGCCGCCTGATGTCGAGAAAACCCAAGCTAACACCTCTCCGCTTCACACTCGCGTTTTCATCTATTTACCACCCAACCCTAACTTGAATGATCACACCCAAGCATTCTCAATTGTTTACTGTCATTGTACTTCACTAATAATAACTGTTTGTTGCGAAACCCATAAACAGTTTCTACTGAAGCAACATGGAAAATGAAATGCAAAGGAAAAGTTTTTCAACATGATAACAACCAGCAACATATGTACACTGGAAAACCGGAAGAGATGAGAGATGAAATCGACATAGAAGTTTAATCAGTTTCAGAAAATTATGAAAAGCTTGATGAAAAATTAAAGCAAATATTCAACTATAATGTGGTGGCTGCTTATGTTACTATTTTTTCTTTTTTGTAATACTCAATTAAAATTTATAACCATGTTATTTTTCTATTATTTTTATATCAATTATTAAATTGGGAAAATGGTTCAAGTATTACATTCGCTGCTGCGTTGCAAGTTTGTGGAAATCGCTAAAAATGTAAATATGACGAGCGAACAATGGCAGATCAGTGAATTACAACGCGCTTTGTAACGCTCGAGCGCAGTGTTTGGCATTAAATATGCCCTGTTTTAATCCGCCCTCCACACCCCTACCCGCCACAACTCGGAAATTAAATGAAACAAAATTGGAAAATTGCAAAATTATCCGGCAATGCCACCACACAATCACGCTAAGAACTTGTGCGCAATTAATGTGGTACTATTTACATTTGAACACGGATTGAAAACACTTTTAATTAATTAGGATTAATTAATTAACGAGAAATACTAATTGAGTGGCAATGTAAATAAAATAAGTTACTTGTTGTATAGTGGATGGATACAAATTGCTTATTTCAAAATGTGTGCAGTTGTTGTTTTTTTTTTTAATTTGTTAATTCTCTTTTGGTTGAATTTGGCGTCAAGAGTGCTGCAAGTTCATTGAATCGAAGTTGGCAGTGAGTATGTTTACAGTTTAGGATCGAGTGGATTAACTTTGTTATCGTTTCGCCCGCTTACTGCACGGCAGAGCAGACTACGCTTGATCTTGATCAGTCGAGTATCTTATCTAAAGCGTTTGCGTGTAGACGTAAAATTTGTGCATCAGTGCAAAACCAACTGTCAGTTCGGCCGGGTGCATTTACATTGGTGCAAGTAAAGTGAATATTAAATCTGTCTATATGTGATTGGAACAATTTTCATCGGAAGTGTCAGCTGATGAACAACCTCGTGTTTCTTCATCTACAAGGCAAGTTGTTTCATTGCTATTAGAAGATACCAAAAGTAGCGTTCTTTACTATACTGATCAAATTATGCGTAGTATTATGTCGGATAGTAAGTCACAATTTGCAATCATACCCCAATCACAACAATAGTAAATAGGGCAATTGAAACAAACAAATGAACATGAAAAAATTATTTGACAGTACTAGTGCTGTCATTATAATTCGGATACGTTCGGAGGTAAGCTGGCCAGTGTTGCCTACCAGACGATACAGTTGGCGGCACTGACGATAGTACCAATAACAACACTTCAACCTAAACAGTATCTCATAAACAATTTAAGTTTTGAATGTTTAAATTAAAATGCAAATAAGGAAGCATATATCAAATCCATACAATACGTAGCTTTTTTGAGTGTACCTGCAACAAAAATTTTAAGTTTTTATTTAAAATTTTATAGCTTTATTTCTGCATTAATTTGCATCCTCTGGAATCCCATTCTAGTTATTGTATATTATGCATTCGCAATGAAACTAAGAAATCTCAATATTTCATGTTTTTGTCACGTTTACCTCCACATTTATACCGCCTCAGTTTCCGTCCCTCTCAACGTTGCGTAACATATTACGCAATCCACTAAATGATAATTACACAAAAGCGCCATCAGCTTAGAAACATGCAATGAATAAAATTTGCAGGAAGTAAAGGGAAAGTGTAGGATAAGCGTGCCATGCTTCCCAAGGTATACGCTGGAAGAAAAACAAGGTGTTATTTTGCACACTTGAAGAAGCTAGAATAAACGGTGATATGAATGATAACAAGTGATAATTGCAATGATAGTAATGATAATTATCGTTACTGCCAACAGCGGCTGCACGAGCAGACACAGCAGGCTCTGGAAGAAAATAAGGGTTGCTGAGGGTGTTTCGGAGAGCGGCAACCCTTATATTATGATATTAAATGATAGGATGTTCGCAAAACGACTAATGATAATGTCATCAAGGTGGCTTCAAGCTGTTTTATTCCGAATTCAAGCAAGTAGCTAAAGGAGTCACAAACAAATGTAGACAACACACGATACAAAAGTGGTTTTTATCTATTGCGTGGTATTGTTTATTGTTTGCTGCGTGTTTTCCTTTCTTTCTTAGCGTACAATGTGGACATCGTACCTTTACGATGAGTATTTCACGACTGAAGAAAGGTCTCAGAGTTTTCTTCGTATATATATTCCTTGCAGTTATGCATTGTACCCGCTGTGCAAGGTGGGGATGAACAAAGAGCGTCCGAGCACGGAAGTGAGAAGCGTGCCAGGGGTGTGAGGCGCAGGGAGCGCGCGGCGGGGGGGCGGCAGTGGCGGCGGAATGGCATGATATGATTATGATCCCTATCCCTCCGCCGCGCTGCTGCCGCTGCAGCCGACGCGCGTGTCGCTGTGGAAACGCGTGCGTCGCAGCATCCATCCCTTCCACGCTACCCTGCCGTTCCTGCGCCCGGTATATAAACCACCGCCGCCGCCATCAACCGCCGCATTCGACGTCGACCGACGCGTTACATGTTGTCGTTATGTTTGTGCTACAGTCCTCGTGTCACATCGCGAACAGATGTGCTGCATCTTCACCACGTTGTTTTTTCCATCTTGTTTCGCTGCTGTCGTCGGTCGAAAAAGTGCAAAAAGTTATGCTTCAACTGGTAACTTTAACATAGCAACACCGCATCGCAAGAAATTTAATAAAAGCAAACGAAATCTGCAAGCAAATAGCAACAAAACAATCGAGTACTAATCGAAAACGTGTCGTGATAAATGTCTAAAGAATTCAAACGTAATTCTAAATAATCTGTGCCACGATTACTAAATTATATAGAGGCGTTTAATGTTCGTCGTAAATAAAAGACAATTGAATTTTTAAATATTTGAAAGTCTGATTTTCCAACCATTATTAAACGAAACAGAAACGTAAAAAGATTATAAAATATACAAGTTGGAGTCGTTTGAGTTGCGCGATTACCGGCGAGAGAAGAAAATAGCATGCAGGGAAAAGAAGTAGTCGAGAGATGAAATTCGCCATCATATGAATAAATAAAAATGCTCACCAAGCGCCACCTCCAGCTACCATTGCCAACAACGAGGTAAGAATACGAAAACACTTGTCATAAATGTATATCTCCTCCTCGGATGCATTTCATGTTCTTCTGAATTATTTCCAAACGTTCCAACAATTTGTCTTTACAAAGCTCCAATACAATAACAATGGAAATAAATTCAGTCTATTCGAGTTTTAAATAATTTCGTAGCATACGTTTGAGCCTTCAAACGAGGCTCACTTTGGAACAACTCGTTGCTCTTTTTCCTGCCGGGAAATTTTATTTCTATTGTTTTCGATCGTTCTGCTATATTTCACATAGGTTCCGTGTCGAGCTGGATTAAATTTGAAGCGTTTTGTTGCTTTTCCGAGCAATTCAGTGCGTTTCGAAGCTTGTAGGAACAAATTTAATCTCTTCTGCCTATGCAGCCAAACATGTGCCGTGTTGTTATTAATTTTTTACTCCGCATACACCGTTGGTGTGAGTGCAATTTATTCAAGTTGAGAACCAAAAAAAAAAAAACGCGCGCCAAGCTTTAGACATTGAGGCACATTGAAGCATTTAATATGTTCATATTTATTTATGATATCTCATGAAGTCGCTCGCATGAAAAAATGCGTACGTATGATATTGTTGGAATTGTACGAGAATGCCGCAACAAACCGAACGAATTGATGGTTACACACCATCAGGACTATCAGGACCATCGGGAGCACGTCCTAGACAGTCCATAAAAAGTGCAATATGCCAATATGCAGGGCCGCATTCACTAAAGTTAATAAAAAATGCTTTGGTCGCTAAAAATGAACGTTCTCAAAATTAGACGAAATGCAGAAATTCAAAATTAGTGAAAATTACTACGGCCCTGCATTTACATGTTCCATACGTAATGAAAGTAATAAAACCGCTCGCAGTTGGAAGGTTGGTCGCAGAGTTTCGTAGTATCGCATGTTTGGACCATTGCGCTTTGGGTTCGACCGCATTCAGTGCTTACCACCAACCCTGCCTCTGCCCCTTCTTTGCTGCCACCGCTCGCACCGCCGCCGAGCGGGCACGAGTGCCGACGGAGCATCCGCGCGCGCTTTCGAATCGATAAACGCGAGAAAAATGGCGAGAAAACATTTTTACCCGAGTTGCCTAGGGTGTCGGGAGCGGGAAGAAGACGACGGAAAATGCCTAAGTATATACAGCGTCCATATACTACCCTTACGGTGTGACGAGCGAGGGTTATAGTTAGAAAGAAGTTGTCTAATAGGGGTAGTAATTTCATGTTATATTACTTCGTATCATGTTCTCTATCGGATAAATGCGGAATTTATTTGCTAGAATTAAATCGTCTCTTCATATTTCAATTTGGTTTTTATGGTTTTGCGTTAGGGAGATCTGTTAATTATTTATCAATCCAAATGCATTAAATTTGAATTAACGGTTTGCTACCAAGCTCTTTTATGTTTGAATTTATATTTTAAAGCCGATGAATATGTCGTGTGACAAAGCATATAAAAAGAATTTTAAAGTTCAATTTTAAGTGAAATTTGTAGGGGGAAATTAATTTGAATATTTTTGCATATTTAGAATTGTAAACTTTTGAGAATGATTGTTTGACGTCAGAGCTTTTGTGGATTCAAGTCGACATAGTGGAAAAACTGTCAATATGTGCAGCATACATCGCTTTTTTCTCCGGTGTCACTCGTCCATGTGTTGTACGAAATATTCGATTACAAAATGCAAATTTTGCGCATCACCGGTAAATTATATTTTAATATTGCTTTGGCTTAGGATGCGCTGACAGACGTGGAAGCAAAAACATGTGGATTGATTTTTATTGAATAAAAATTGAAGCAAAACTTAAAAATCAAAATGACATTTTAAATAAAGAATGAACAAAATTTGAATTATTTGTTTCTTAATTAATAACGCCGGCAGCCTGCCAGAAAGACATCTGCGGGACATTTGTGTACCAACATTGTTGTAAGACTCGAGAGGTTTCTTTTTTAGAAGTCCTTCATTCCGTTCATCAGACGTGTTGCTAACTCATTTAACGTCCTTTGGCTTCGTATAAACTGAAACAGAAAAAAATAAGAATCAAGAAAGCACAAGTCAGCATTGTGGGGAGTGAGAATATTTAACTTCGAAAGTCAAAGTCAGAGCAAGTGATTCAAGTCTGCAAATCATTTTCTTTTTCTTTCTTGGGTTATCGAGTGATAACGGCTGCTCAACTTAAGAAGTGGAAAGTGACAAATTTTGTACTTGCGAGAAGAAGGGAATAAGACTGGAGGATGTAAATAAGGACAGAAAAAAGTTTACAGTATTAGAAATATAGTAGGTGGAAGTTTAATAGCAATCAAGCAAATGAAATGCCTGCATGTCATTGCAAACTTAGGTTGACAATGAGCAAAAGAATGGAGATGAGTAAATAATATTCAAGAGAGAAATGTGACAAAAAAGTCTATTTAAGGATGTGGGAATATAATGCAAAAGGCAGTAAAGCTTGCGTACTTGTTCATTGATTCTTTTGAAGATTTGGTCAGTCGTGCAAGATGAAAAGGTTTTGGATTCTGATGCTTTGACGTTTATAAATTTTCACAACAATAAGTATGTCGAAAAATGGTTTCAAAAATTTCTAGACTCTCAGAAAATTTAAACAAAATTTATGTGGACACCTACATAATGTGAAATTATGTAAAAGTTGGTCTATGTGTTTTACCTAATAACGACGGAATCAAGCTGAGCGGAATTAGTTCGAAATCCTCACCGGAGATGAAAATAACGAAGCGAGTTTACCAACTTTTTCAATTACCGCTCAACGGAAAGGTGTTCACGCCAGTCTCCAACAGTGGAACAAGCCCGATTACATTTCACAGGGGCGATAATTATAAATTGAAATCAACTTTTCCCATTGCTTCATATGCATTACATCATCAATTTTCTCATTAAATTAATAATCGTAGTGCCTCACTTTGATGACACATTTTGTGAGATTTTGCTGTCTGCTACCGGCACAAGGTGGAAATTGCTCCTCGAGTTTTTTCCCTATAATGACGCAAACGACCCAACATTAACGGGTCATAAATTAAATGTCACATTGTATTAAATACCAACTGACGCGAGAGAGCGAGCAAGTTGTAGATGCTTAAAGACAGGGCCAGCAAGAAGCGGCGAGTTGCCATCATCGTCTTTGCCACCTCTACGAGTAGATGTAACATTAAGCGTGCTGACATTTTGGTGCGATGGGCAGCGCGTTATTAAAAAGAATGTAGACACACAACGTAAGAAATTGGAGCGGGATTGAAGGATGGGGCTGCTGGAAGTTATTTTTGTGGTAAAAAGGTAGATAAAGTAATTTATTACATTGAAATTCATTTGTTAATGTAAAATTTATTGAAATAAGAATGTAAATTTTAAGTAAGTAATTTTTAAATTCAACTTTGAAATGGTTTTCTGTATTAATTTTTCTTTCTTAGCATTATTGATGAAGGTGAATGACAAATAAAAATCAACCCCGGACGCATCATGTTTTTGCAATTCTTTTATGCATATTTTGAAATGGATGCAAATCCTTCAGCATTCCATAAATCCAAATTAATATTCGATTTATTACACCCCGCGCGCTTGCAATGTAGGTATTTTTCAATTAGATCTTTTTTTATTATTGCACTCTAGAGTTTTACACTCTTTGCAGGCTAACCACCCTCGTTTTACCGTAGATCCCTTTTGAGTTGTCTACTTCTCTATTCGCCTTGTTCATTTAACACTTGCATCGATTTTCCTAATGCACGTCAACATGAATTCATCTGAAGACGTACGTCTAATTTGAACTCCAAACATTTCACCTGAGTTTGAGCGTAAACGTTAAAGCCCGGAACGACCACATTGTATGTAAACCCGGAGCAATCGTAGAGAAACGTCGGGAACATTCTTGGATGCGAATAAAATAGCGCTGGAGTCTGTGAGTAATATGGTAATGGAAGTGAAAGTAGGCAACCCAACCTGCGTCAATGTAAGTTGGGTGTAGTAAAACTTGGCAAAATGCTGTGGAACTCTACAATTCGCCGTAAAACGTGAGTTATTGCTGTTTGAACGAATCGACTTTACTTTAAACGACTAGTAACGATTTGGTATCCATTCATTTCAAATCTTAGCGTATTTTCGCCTGGCTGCTTTAATCCGCGGAGTATCAGTGGCTGCAGTTCTAGAATCGATGCATCGGAAAATACAGTGAAATCTAAAACACTCTATATCGGTTATGTAAACGTGCTAAAAGTTTAACGTAAATGTTACGGTTTTGTTCCGCCTAGAGTATTTTTACTCCTTGTTCTGCATCTCTTTTTCCTTACTGCTAAATTCCACAGGCCACATTTTGCGTTTCGTATTTGGCATTAGCATTAACCCGTTTGTACGCCGCCCCGCACGAAAACGACACCTCACAAAAGCAAAAGATCGTAAAGTGGATTAAATCAAATTAATAAATTAGATTGAATTTACTGTAAATAAACACATTGCCCGCGAATTGTGGCGGTGTAAATGTTTTGGTGTTCATTAAGCCTAAATTAAACACCAACTATAATAGGTTACACAACCACTTTGCTGCTACAACTTGTGATATAAAATAATATCATTATACTTTAGATTAAATAATTTTTAGTTATGGTTATAAAATATATCAAGAATTTTCTTGATTTTACATTCCAAAATTATGGTAAAGTTGTTGCTTGTTGTCCTGTCGCTTGTGCATCCGAAGAAAACTATGCGCAAAGCATGCACCACTACTACTCCTACAGCATTATACCACCCTCTTCGAATAGTGACAACTCAGTGATACCAAATTTCCATCATAAATTCTACTCACGGTTGTAGTGATTTTCACTACCACCTACCCCTTTTACCACTATCCTATTGCCAAGGTACCGAGTCAATGCACCTTGAGCAAAATCCAAGTTTGAATCTGTGTTGGCAGGAAAACGTGAGCACAAACGTGATTTGGATTCTTTTCACTTCAGATAGGAAATTGGTGCAGAATTTTGCGCCTTGTATTGTGTTGGCTTGGTTGTAACTCCCAGACAATATACAACATTATACTGCGTTACTCGGTTTACTACTCGGAAGAGTAACAGATAGGGCGCGGCATAAAGTGTGAGGTGGAGAGATGTTGTTGGTAGTTGTCGGAGACGGGTGCAAGGCAAATACGAATTTCTTTCGCTACCCGGAGTGCAACATTGAGTTAGCCACATTCCACTACAAAATGGCGGACATGCGTAATAGTTTTAAACGCGTATATAAAATATGTCTATGCTCTTTGCTTCTTTGTTGCATGCGTAAAGGTGGAGGCGCCGGTGTCGTAACATAATATAATGCAGAGCAACAGTAATAACGGCAAATGGTGTTGAGAGCAAAATGTTGCTAGGTTCTATATTTTATGTTTTATTTTTTTACTTGCAACATTAAAGAGGAACAAACAATGGCTCGACATAAGCGTGGTTATTTCAATGACATTAGGATGACATTTTTGACGACTTTTATCTGATGCCATTTTTTGTTCCTTTTTGTGCTTTTTGAATATTTTAAGATTTTACAGACTTTTTGCTCCTTGAATGCACATTTGGAACTAAAACATGAGTATAAAAAATACCAGCACCCAGTGAGTAATGACAGTTCAAGGCGGCTGCATCACATATTTTTGCACTGACGCTGTCAACGTGCACCGCAACGCGTCTTGTTCATGGAGTCACTTACTTTCGGACCGGTCAAAAAAAGGTCCGAAAAGAATAAGGGAGGGTGTAAATTGGAGGGCTGTTTAAGGTCAGCAGACACTTTATCATGTACTGCATGTTTGAAATAATTCTTCATGGGTATCCTTAGTATTAATTAATTTTTAATATTGTAACCAATTTAAAAAGTATGTCTTACCAGAAAAAAATATTTAAATAAACCTGTTTTATTTGATCAACTAATTCTTTAATAATGCAATGGTAACTGTCTTTTTCGCAACACTTGGTTTTTCCCGGACATTCATGACCGTCCAACGGTGAGTGGAGTACCGTGGAATATGGGGAGAAAGGGCGGTTGAGAGGTTGCGTTTATGGGAGGGATAGCAAAACCCACCCCAACGGTTTTCGCCTGTCCGCGGTAAGCTAAAAGCATTTCCTCGTCTGGTCGGTCGCGCTACATGAATGTGTATGACTGCCGATGCACCCGCCACCACTGCCGGTGTATTCTTCCTCATTTCCACAACAAACACCCCCACGGACAATGTAGTTTGCGTATATAATTAATTGCAAAATAATAAAATATACATACATTGTCGTCCATTCGCAATATGTCGAATTAAATTTGCTTTGTAATTAATGTTTGGTACTGAAACTTGGCTGTGGCTATCAAAACAAAAGAAAATAAAAATTAATTGTGCAAAGTTAGATTTAGTGGAGCTTAGTTAGGGTAGTATTTGTACATCAGAATCGTTGCCCTGGTGATAATTCCATTTCCACTGCGACGAAGCGATTTGGTTGTTTGCGGTTCGTTTTGATGGCAATTACTACGAGTCCGACTTTTCTCCAGCACGCAAATTTCAACCAACCGACAAATTACTGGTGCGCGCACCCGCAAATGCGAGCGGTGTAATAAAATAATATAAAAAAAGTTTGAGGGAAAAGTTGGACAAACAGAATTGTGTAGTTTAGTGTAAGAAGAAAAAATTGCAAACTAACACAATGAATATTTAACAATTGCAGATTGTAATCTATAGAAATTGTATGCATTCTGATGACATTTTGTTTGGAAAATGAAATTGAACAATACAAATTAAAATTTTAATATTTAATTTATAACAAAATATTCTTTGAAATATTTGGCACTACGATTAATATCAGAAAATATCTGTCGGTAAAAATTCAGTTTTAGAAACTTCTTCTTCTTCTTCTTCTTCTACCATAGAAAACTCACATGTGTCTTGTATGATAGTGAGAAAATCCGCTTTTGATGCATATTTTTATGCATTTGACGGTTGGTGCACGCGCCAATGGTTTATTTCCTTCCACGCCAGCACATCCTTTTGCTTCACCTCCCTCAGTCCGCTTACCGTGACCATTCCAAGAGATTTACTTAGACATCACACTCGCGTGCGCTCCACGCCTGCATTCTCATTCAGCACGAACGCGTTCACGCATTTGTATTCCAGACGAATCGTAGAATCATAGAGTCAAGTCCAGGCAATCATGAATCCTTCTGAGCGATGTGGAATCGCCATCCTTGCAAACGCGATGGAACACATGCATGTGAAACACGCGAAAGCAGGATGAAAGCGTGGAGGGATGGTATTTGGGTGCAGTTACTTCAATTCATTGCCTCACACCAACATATACATGGCTGTATTATAAATTTAGGTTTAAGAGTGAAATAGGTGTTGATATAGAGAAGTTACTGGAAAGTGTGAGTTAGTTTCAGTGGCACGGCTAAGTTAGAAAGTCAGTTGTAGAGATGTTTCTGATGTTCAAATATCTATACAATGCAAGCACGTGCGGTTACCTACATGTGGTGAGAGAGGCTGAAACAGATTTTCCTAGTTTGCAGCATTGGGCAAAACGTTCCACTTCCGGGGATTGCGTCCGGAATTGCCTGTTGAAGATGTAAAACGCTCGTTTAAACATTTGTCAGGAATACAGTTGAATCTAAATCGAATACATTTACAATCTCCGCCATAATTTTAAATCCAATTTGGGGCTATTATACAATTTACAATTCTTATCCTGATTGATCCCTAATAAACTACAAAGGAAGTGATACTTCTTTAAGATTTATAGGATGTGCACAAATCTATGTACTAAGCGTTTAGTAGAAAAGAAAAAAAAAAGAGGATTGAAAACGTCGAATACCTAAATCGTTTACGTATAGCCCTGCATTTATGTAACATCTGAAGGGGCTAAAGCAGGAAGACGTTTTGGCAGGCAGCAAATCGTTCCCAAAGCGTCGCGCATAAAACACCTAATGCGTGTCTTTATGTCGATGTCGCGTAGTGAAATTGGATATTTTCAAATTGTCATGCGCGCACAAGGGGATGCGACATACGAGCAATGTTCACAACGTCTGTCGCTAAACGCCCTTCAAAATATAGGCACAAAAATAAGCCCAATCTAAGCATCCACAACCAAACAAGCACTCAAAGCATCAAAGTGTGTTACTAGGGTATTTCTTTTTTTGCTCGAATATTCGATAAATTGGCATTGATAAAACCTGCTCGTGCGTTTGAAACGCTCTTTGCGTTTATGCCAAGGGGAGGAAATTTTGAGTGGCTTTATCCCAGGCTTTTGTAACGCATATTTGAAAGAAGAACTTTCGTAAAAATGTGCTGTGTGTTTTATTATACCGGCATGTAGTATCAGCTTCAAATGCATAACATTCACCCCGTTACGTAATGTAGAGGGCGCCAGCTACATACAATGTTGTTGGAGATTATATCATTACGATGTGATTATTGATAAAGATGAATCATATTGCAATTGAACATTATAATTTATATTGAGGTAGTAGTAATAATAATAATGGTAATTATGGCCATATTTGTTACAATGGCATTTAGTAGCTGATGATGCGGTGGGCTAGTTGGGATGGTGGAGGCGCGGTTTGCCGATTATTAGCATGCGGCCGCAAAATCAATAACGCGTGCAGGCTCGGACCGGCCGCGTCCGCAAGCGTTTAATGTCATTAGAGAGAGTATTAATTTTGTAATCCTGCTGGTAATGCCAGACACGTAACTGGCAAACCCGAGAGTTCATGGTACCATTGGATTAATGTAGTCAATCACTGTGGATTGACCATTTGTTCGTTTAAAGAGGTTTGTGGTTTTCAGAATAACTCATTACTCGGATTATTCCAAAATTGCAGCAAAATATAATTTTCTGGAATATATCTAATTTTGGTGTTTTCGTATTTATCTATTGTTGCATGGAAATTCTAACGCGTGAATATTTCATGCATCCAAATGGAAATTGTCTCGCGTAGTCTTTGCGAGAAACTTTGAAGCTAGAAATCTAATTACAGGGCACTGGCATTGAGACGTCGTAGATGCATCGTGGTGAATAGTTTGTTGGCCCAAGCTTCGACAAACTAAACACCCACAACCTCCTGCTCCGTTGTCGATATTAACATATCCTCGACGCTCCCTATCCTAAAGGAATGGTGCCTGTACATTAACTCTTGCAAAAGGCGGCTATTTTAATGAGGCCCATGTGCGAATTCACGTCTGCATTTAACTTATCTTCTATAAATACCTCGTGTTAACATGACAACATTTGCGTAAAACTTATTCAAATGGTGTAGCTAGAGTTAAATCTATAATTTGACTAATTTATTTAAACATCAAAGTCTGGTGAGAAATAACGGTGCTATTCAAATTAAATTTATCACATTCATTCTTTTTCAATTTGAAGGACATGTATGCCACTTCAGAAAAACATAAATTACAAAAATGACTCTCGATGTGTCCTCTAAATGGCATTTAAATTACCCGCAGTGGACTTGTGCACACTTCCGGCGCATCCCCTACCCGTAGAACCCCATCACGTATGGAAATATTCCCCACATATACTGTACATCCACGAAATACGTGACTTAACTCTACATTTCATCTTCGCTCTCAGTTTATCCTTTCAGCCTATCCCCGAACCCACTTCCAGGCGCTGCACATTGTACACGTAGATTTTTTTTCTTTTAATTCTGTTAAAGGCGGCGCGGATTGTGGTGGCTGTCGATTTCAGTGCAACACGGCAGTTTGCAGCCCTCGCAGCTTGAGCAGCGAGCACAGCGATTTTGAGGCTGAAAATCGGGCGGCGGGCGGCCGTTATTAATCTTAGTAACATGACCGAAAACCTCCAAACGCGGTGGGTGGCATGACGGGAAATCGGGAAAATGTTAGTTGCAGCCTCACAAGAAGAGTTGTGGATGGGGGAATATGTGATATATACATGGAACCTAATCGGGACCTTCGTGTCCTTATGTCCTATATTTCATGTGGAAAGGATGTTGTAGGTTGAAATATGTAAAATAAGTCTGTCTCAAATTTTTGAAAAATTGCACTAATATATATTTTTTTATTTTTGAAATAATCCAAAATTGATTTCATGACAATTGTAATAGAAGAAAGTGAAAGTGGCCTGGTTTATTGGATTGGTAATGGTAACATTTACTGGACGTCTTCTGGTACACGAACGATTTGCTATAACCACGATTTTAAGTTTGGTGGGGCAGTAATTCACTCAGTTGCCAATAGGGGTTAACGCAACAGGAGTTAATAGAATACCGCAGCAGACCTCAGGATTACTTCTTCTTATCTCTTTTCGTGTTAAAAAATATGAACACTCTACTCGTAAATAACGCCCTGACAATGTTGACCAACCCCAGGCATAACTCGAAAATAACCCAAAAATTTCCATGCTTCGTTGGGTATTATTAAATGTACTGCAAGAAATGCATCAAACAGTTTACGAAAAAATCCCAAACATAAATAACACACGTTTTTCCAACAAGCGGACAAGCCCTACTTGAAGAATGAATATAAATCACAACTTAACCCAATACTAACCAGCAAAAAATATGCTAACATTAAATATTAACCTGCTAATGCATTAAGCACTTCATGTGTATTACGAATGTAATCTGATACTGATTAATACTAGTACATTACGTGAAATTACTTAATTGACGGTTCTCTAAAGATATCAAACAGTCGATTAACATGTTGACTCATTTATTATATTTGCATACCATGTGTTTAAATCATTTATCTTCTCGAAAATGTTTGAGAGTGCTTTTTTGGAGACTCTACAGATGTAGAAATGTTCCTAATGAATGTGGACGTGCAGTGAATGTGGGCTGCTCGTCCACTGTTTTTGCCTAATTGATAAAAACGTTCCACCCTTTTAGCTACGACGCTGACCTCTACGTTCAGAGTATAACACGCTAAAAATGATGAAGGTGAACGATCTAATAACCCTGGACGTATATGACTAAGGGGTAAAAAATGCTTTGAACCAGAAATGCTAGTTAAGTAATTGGAGCTAACGGAGGGTTAAAATGGATAAAATTGTACTTCTGATTTGAGTTGCATATGCATAAAGTGGAAAATGTTATAGGGCAAAAAACTGAATAGTTGCACGTGCTGAGAAATATAATTATGTTATTACGTTAAACTAATATGGTAAATTGACTGTATGTTTTTGTTACAGGTGAAAAACTCTTCGTCTCAGCAGAATGTCAAGGGACAAAAATGTGGTAATTATTTTTTGCAAATTATCTGGTTTAAAACACAAAAAAAGAACCACTTAGAAATACGAGGAAAAATATTTAGTGGGTTGGAGCTAACTGTTTCTAAAGCAGATAAAAGCTATCGTAAAGCTTGGAAAAATAACATGGGACCATGAATGTACCTTTTAAAACAAAAGCATCGATTCTTGCCGATATTGCAAAATACAGACACCTCGAGAAGATTAAATTAAACTTATAACTCTTACAACACGAAGTTTAGAGGTTGCACAACTTTATTAAGTTTTTACAAGAAGCAAAATCTTTAGATAGGGACGTGTTAGGGTTTAGGAAGTGGAGATAGCAAGAATACAAATGTTTAAAACAGTCTTTATCGTTTTCAACCGCTTTAATTGTTTTATTAACAAGTAATAGCTTCTATTTTAACTTCAAAAGTGTTTGGCACAGATGGCTTCTTGGTTATTGGTCTAGCCACCAATACCAGAGAAGCATTCGTGCCAGCAACCAGTAAGGAGTGCACAAAGCTGATAAGAAAATTGATGAGAGCCATACCGCGTTGAGAGAATACTCCCCGCTAAATTCTATTTTCTGAAGTTGCCAAGATATCTTTCTCACGTGATATAAAAACCATTTTCAATAAATTTTTGTAGGTCCCATAGAAGCTATTTTTTTAATGGCAACCTCGTAACCACTTCCTTCAATATTTTATAGTTGAGCGTTTTACTGCTGATCTTATTTCCTGTCTCATATAATTGTCTCCCATTGTTCTTGATACCTTGTGAGAGTCCTAGACGACTTTACACTCCGCAAGCATGCAGGGACTAGTCTTCTCTCCAGATCTTCTGGAGAAACCTACAAGGAATTGCAGTCATGTCAGCCATGTAGCCGCTCGGAAATCTCCGCGTTAACCATGTTAGATGGGGACGCGTAATGGAAATAAGCTGTAGCCGGTCGTTACGCGAAACGTATGTCTTTTAACGCTTAATTGGAACGGAGTCGAGAAAGTCGAGAGCGCGTACAACTAAGATCTTAGAAACTAGGGATTTGCTAGTGGTATACGGTCGTCAAGGATTCCCTTTCTCGTTGCGTGTGATATTCATTGTATTAAGTCATACTGAAGAAGACAACATGCCCAAAACATTCTTAAATATTAACAACGTTGTAGGTTGCAAAGTAAAGTTATCTTAATATAATAATACAAACCTTCATAGGACGATTGTATTTCATTAGTAGAAGTCTACAGAAATGGAGAATTTGAAAGTCCACTCATTATTAGGCTTGTAAAATTCATCAAATTTATTTCGCAATTGTTTTCTCAGATTCCTCTGGTATCCCAAAGGCTTCAGAGGGTCGAATTTAGGGTTGAGATCGCCATTCCATCGCATTATCCTAATATCCCTAATTCGCACCTCACACAACCGGGCTTTCGTCATGTAAATCAAACCTTTCTTCCAACAGAATCTTATCCCTTTCACGTCATTCATGGGCTCGACAGCAGACGAGGATGTTGGTGTAGCAAGTTAAAGTTGATCTTACTTTCCGCAGTTCTGCGTACATTCTTGCCTACCATGGTGGCGAAAGCAATTGAAACGTGGGCTCTATTAACGCGTCAACCCTCACAATCCTGCTACATGGTTCGTACTCCTCACTGAACGCACACCAAAGTATCATCCGCTAGGTGAGGTAACAAGGTCCGATAAATGTGAGTCTTTCACGTTGAATTTAGTTGGTTTAGTTGGCATGGCAACACGTCGGGAGTCTTGTTGAATTCGTGCGTCCGTCGGCGTGTGGCTAATACCCACGACAAGTGGATAACGCGATATAATGACACGACCTGCACTTGGGATGAATACGCACACGCCAGGCACGTTTTATTTTGGTACCCAATTTGGGTAGGTGCATCAAACTCACTCTTCTTTGCGTGTAACTGGATGCAGCAAAGGTACACGAACATTTGCGAGTAATCGTGTGGCTGGAATCGACACGCTGCGCAGCCGCTATGTCAAGTGTTCTCGAGGGAGTGCAGGACGAGTAGTTGGATGGAGCAAGTCTCATGAAAATGTCACGCAAGCCTTATCCAAATGGAAGTCAACGTGTGTATTAGATAGGTAAGTCGCTGGTGCGAGTGTTTGCATTTGAGTAGTAAAATCAATGAGAGTTTAACTGAGTGTCGGCAGCCTGCGGAGGAAAATTGGGAATAGGGTTTGGGCGACTTGTATACCACCTAGTTTAACTACAGTTCCTGCATTTTCGAATGCAATTTAATAAGCTTCTTGGGGAGGAATTTTCGGAAAGTTTACTAAGTTACTTGCCAAAGATTTTCAAAGGTTAGTGGGATATTGCAAAGTTGTAAGTTAATCTACTGCATAGTTTCCCAAACATTTCTGACAAAATAGAATTGCTACTACGGATAAAATTTAGATAAATTTAGTCACATCCTGGATATTGAGATAGCTCAGGACGTCAGCCCGGTTAGCTCAGTCAGTAGAGCATAAAACGTTTCATGTCAGGGATGCGGGTGGGAGTCTCAAGTTGGGCGGCTTCTTTGCAGACGTATTGCTTAGTTATGCTACAGGTTTCCACTAATTTCTTTTTAACCGATATATGCTCTAGTAGTCTTTTACAATTGCAAACACCTCTTTGGACTCTCGTGCCTCTTTTGAATTGATTTCTGTAGTTCGGCTTCCGCTATTGATCGGGAAAGCACAAAATTTAATTAAGTCCCTCCGTGTGCAATACTACAGGAATGTCGATGTCAACGTTTGGGATTTTATTCAAGTGGCTTCCTCGGTCATTTGCCAACGCGTTCTAAAGCTTTTCGACTTTTCTGCCAGCGTGGCGGCGGTGGCAGCGTGCACCAGTTACGTCTGCACATATATGATATTTCCGCAACTTGTCGTACATCCGCTGTTTGCGTATCGCACACGCTTCGTGTGCTGGAAAAATTTACTTTGAATGCGCGCAACATTCTATGCGCTAGAATGCCGGGAGCAAAAGTGCCAAGCTGTCGTCAGTTTCGTCGTTCGCGTATTACGTATGAAATAATCCCTGTCAGATTTTCTTCTTAATCCGCTCTCAACTGTCTCGAAACGAATTCAGTTTTGCCTCTCCACTCGCAATTCTGTACGCCCAAGGACGTCTACAAGTTACTTCGAGTACTTAAAGTTTGGCTTGCGGAAAGAGTAAGATGCTAGGTACAGGTTACTCTTATGACTTACCCTTGCAGGACGCACTGTATGAATGTACAATGTGAATTGTAGTGGTGAGTAACAAGTCGCAAACTGGGAAAGTGTTGCATATAGCTAGAGCTCTCCACTTGACAGAGTCGTGGAATGACTAGACGGGCTGAACGGGTATTCAGGACGCGAAAAGGTGCAAGCAGAGACGCGGTAAATAGAGTTAGCGCGAGCAGGAATGATGGTGGGTTGTGGGAGAAATGAGGTTGATGTGCGCCAGGCGAAACGGCTTGACGGGCCCTCGCGTACTCCGCATGCGTTTTTGTCGCACACTTGATGGAAAAGCGGACGCGCAAAGAGGCAAAAAGCGGAGCGGAAAGACGCCGGAGCGCACAATTACGTTGAAACAGCATCGTCACGATGGATGGTGGCAGGATATATACGACGAGCTGGTATTGTTGTGAAGAGAGGATGTTGTAGGTGATCCCGACGCTGCAACAAGGACGATGTGATTGTGCAGCTATTTACAGTTTTCAAAGTGGAGGAGAAATATATATCACTTAATCGTATTGCTTCAAATTCTCCTGCTGCGCAGATCCGGCTTGCTCAGTAGGTGGAATATGAGACCTTTAATCTCCCGACCCACGCCCGTTTTAGCCCCACGTTGGGCGCTTCCCTTTTGCATATAAATTTAGGCCTGAGATCCATCAGAAATATAAAGCAACTATGTAACATTCGAATCGATTATCTCTCATTGATGTTCGGAACATTCAATGTATGCATTCTAATCAATTCAGAATTTCAATTAACACTCATTTAAAATTCAGGGTCACTTGAGTTCGTAGTTGCCTTCCGACCTTTTCCACGTCCTCATCGATCCAAAACTCTAAATCCATGAGTCCGTTTACCGTGGCTGGAGTAATTTTTCAACGAAAATAAAAATTCCCCTGAAATCTAAGATGGAGTTATTACAAACAGAAGTTCAATATTTGTCCTATGACGTCTGAGATAAGCTTTGATATTGAATTTTTGAATGCGTTGGAATCGACTGGGAGTAGAGGTAGAGTTGTTCGTAGCATAATGAATGGATGAATTGACAACATGCAGGAGGGAACGAAGGGAGCGAAGCACACACACATGCAAGGCATTGGGGGACGACCAACCCATACACTTCATCACAGAGTGTGTGCACATCGTGTACGATATGCCTTCCTCTGTGTAGTTTTGTAAGCATAGCTGAAGCGAACTGAAGGCGAGTAAACAACGTGTGCTCAATGTACCACACACATGCCCACATGTCCCAGTGGTCTCCCGCTCGTTCGTAACGTAATTCATTTGCGATCGTCGCGCCATTCTGTGCTGCATTGCTTTGCCTAGCCATGAAAATGTTTAGTCACAATCCACAGTCGTTGTGCGCTCCGGCAGCTGGTTGGGCATCTTGGAGATTACAGGACGTAGCCAATAATAGTTGAGTGAATTCAGTGGTGTGCAATCAGTGTAGAGATACAATTAATTCCGATATACTAAAATCAATTGACTATCAGCGGCGATGGCAGTAGATCTAATCTAGTTGTGGCCCAATTTGAACGCTGGCACTCACGTTTTCTATTATGGAGAAGAGATAAAATTGTTTCAACACATTTGCTTGCCATTACGAGTCCAAATTACTGGAGATAACGTGTACAAACAAGGTTTTCGTTAAATTAAAGCAACAGAATTTCAGTCAGTTTGCGTCTTGTATGTAAAGCATAGACTTACTTCGTGATTCGCCAAATTTTGTCCGCTTTTTGCAATGTTTTCTACTTACAAACGAAGCAGCGTAGAGTGTATCAAAGTTTTGCATAATTTATATTTAGACACGAAAACGAGGGCTTTATACGTTTACGACACGAAATACGACGAAGAAGTATTTTTACTCGCGCCATTCGAAAACTGCGAATATCCACAACGAATAACTTCGAAGATAAATAAATACGTCGAAAAGGAAAGTTGTTCAGTTTACACCAAATCACGTGCTTGATGCAACATGGCGCTGAAATGGTAAGTTGTTTGACGTATTGATGATTAGTGAGTCATATCAAGTTCCCGAAATTGCTTTAACGATGATAACTGTTTCAATTACATGCATTAGTTTTATTTATATCACATTTTCATTTAGTCATCTAATAATTGATAATAGTTTTAATGTGATTATTTATCTTGGAAAGTCATTGCCTTCATAACTCAGTTATTTATTCCTCTTTACAAACTGTTCTGTAGCCCAGTTTGGTACAATGAGCTTTAGGGCAATAGAGAAATGGCATTTGTTACAAGTTTCTAGTTCCTGTTAGTTTAAGCACTAAATAATGAATACAAATGTGCTGTGGACTATGTGGTTTCCTTTCTGCTGAGCAGTGGGATTGTTTGGTTGCCTATTCCCTAGCTACCCGCGTGTCTACCGTTTAATTTATATAAATTTTAATACGTATATAAACATTCACACAATATCATCGTATATAAACTTTGGAGTTGTAAACTACAGTAACAATGAATTTAGCTGAGTGTTGGGATTCGTCATATCATTTCTTCAAATGTAAATCGAGGATTGCATAATTAGTGTCCATTTCGACCCGGATGTACTCCGTTAAATAAATATTACAGCTAACTAAAAATAACTCATATTCGTTTGATAAACAAAAAGTACGTAATGGAAAACGACCTAATATGAATCATTTTTATCTGTGTTTGTAGAACTGGGTTAGAAGCGGACGATTTTGTCTTTCATGCTGGCTAACGTTGGAGTCTAAATTCTGCAGATAATTCATCAGAGATTAATGTCACCGAAGCGCATTGTCGACACACACGGGATGTTATTATTAATTGTCCGCAATGAGATAATTATTTCCTTTCATTAAGGGCGACATGCCCGCCGAAAATGGGTCACCTATTACATCCGCCGCCATCATGATGGTAACGTGGCTTACAAGTATTATCATGTCATATAAGCTGCAACTGAAATTTAATGGATTAACCCGCAAAATTTTAATCATCTATTAATTTCAAAGGTGGATGGTAAGCATCTCGTAAATTAGATGTACAACACATCTATCACCTATCTTAACATTCTTACACGTGCTCACTTTGACTACAGTTCTTCATGTTGCTTTTAATCTCATGAATTGCCGTCAAATACAATTCGATTTGTTTCCACACTGTGTAGACTGTGTTACCCTTTTGCTTCTGGTACGAATGTGTTTGAAGAGGGTTAGGTATAGCTACCAAATTATATTCCGAAGCGAAATAGTATGTCTTGTTGATCCAGCGGGTGGGTTGCACTACCCGAGAGAATTTTGGTGATAATCCTTCAACTGGTATTTTATCCTACCTCATATCTATACTCTGCTGCTTCGAATTGAGTAGCGCATAGACTAGCTTGAGGTAGGCAACCAATAATACCAACGTTGGGAAAATGTGAGTACACTCATAGTATGCCTTACTGGTTTCTTAGCTAATTTTACGGTATTTTATTATTGCGGGAATATTGTAAAAGCTTATTTGAGTGCTTGGGTTTAGCTGTGCCGAGGAGTGTAATTTCCATTTCGAGCATTATTACACTGAGTGATTAATAGCGACCGGATTGGGTGTTTCCGGTCACACGTTCTTATCATCCAGCAACACTCATTCGTCAAACATTTTCATCCACTAGTACTCTGATGATTGTCAGAATTGGTTGTTGGAGGTTGGATTGCAGCAGGTATTGGGATGGTTTCGCATTTCAATGCGACAATTGTGTGAACTGTTCTACTAATCAGAGTTAATCAGGAAGTGGTTTTTATTTTTTAATTATTAGTTACATTCAGATGCCGGCATTTGTCGGTGACGTTTATTTTTGTTGTGGGAACCGTTTGCGTAGATCGTTTGCTGCATTATATCCAGTGTTTGCTTGTAAAGTGTTTTTTGCTTGGAATGTCTTCCTTTATGATAATCCTCAGCTATCTTGATATTAACTTGACATTTATTCAAATGACTATACCCTAAAGTATTCGCATCGCCCCTGTGCTCGCCTTCAAAGTCCCATTTTCCTCCTCGCTCCGGTGCGCCCAAGCAGTGGTATTGTCTTCCTGCGACCTTTTGGAAACTGCTTGTTAGTCCTTCTCATCGGTATTCGTTCGCGCAGCCCCATTCTCCTAGTTGGCCTTTGATTTTGTTTCCATTCCGTTTTCGCCTCCAGCACGCGCGTTCCAAGATGTCGCAGTAGATAGTAGTCGCATTGCGAGCAGAGACTTGAAAGAAACAAGCTGCGTCCTCGGGAAATAATACTGCAGCCAAGATAGGAGAAATGATATTAATGTCGAATGGTGGCGACTGCCAGCGGTGTCAAAGAAATCATAGAAACCCAGTTCCGCTGCTAAACAAACGCGCGCCGCTCCCTTTTCGACAGACGGCGGCGAAAGTCTCGTCTACCAGGCGGAAAGTATGAAAACTGCATCTTAATGTATGAAAATGTGCAAGTAGATATAAGCACGACAGACACGTAACCTAGTATACCTTTGTTGGGACTGGAAGAAATGAGCATGGTGCAGGAACAAAACCAAAATCTAAAAAGAGAAATGCAGACGTATTCCTGTAGCTCTTCTTTATCGTGCCATTTTTATTTGTGTTGTATTTTCGCGCACACACTCGGAGATATACAATTTGAATATGAATGCCAGCTTGGAAGCCGGGAGTAAGGAAACGGACCAGAGCGTCCATTGAACAAATGAAAGACCAAAAAGCGAAAACGCACATCAGTGTCGGCACCGCATTCAGATGCAAATTAAATTTTTTGTGTGTTGTGAAGAGGAAATTGTTAAAGTAACCTTGAGCCCATAAACTGCTACCCTTCTGCCCAATACCTTTGACATTCTGATTTTTCACTCATAGGAGTTTAACTTTTTGCAAATTTTATTTTAATGTTTTGTGGAGAATTTAATTAATTCTTCTGTCAATGCCACCTTGTATTTTTTTCATATCGGGGATTTTCCGTGGTATTGTTGGGGGTTTTCTCGGTTTGATTGTCCTTCATCTCTCTATTCATCGCGTCAATTCACAAGAGAGCCAGCCCCAAGTGTAAGAGATCGTTTCATCTTCCGCCTTCGGCATTTGGCTGTGTGTATGTTTTCCTTGCTTGTTTTACGCTTTGGCGTGTAACCGATAGCTTGATGGTTCGATTGTTGTCCAGTCTATACTCCCTCGACACGTACACGTTGAGTGCGTCCTAAAAACACAATGCAACCGCTTGCGACGACATGAAAATGTCAGAAGGCCAACATTTCTACACATTTCTAAATCGACTAATAACATTTTCTTAGACACACAAAAATATTAGCTAAAAAACAAATGCCACCAGGAAATATGGTATTCATTTCCCATTTAGCATGGGTTTGTTAACGGTCAAACTGCCACCGGCCGTTCGTTTTGACATTAAACAAAAGGGACACGAAGTTGCAAGTCCTGAGGGGGACAAGGCGTAGAAGCAATAGTGAGGCAAACGTAGCTAGTGTCCTGCTAAAACACCGGTTGCAATGTCCGCATGCCTATTGAAGGAAGAGTAGAACACAGCGGAAGAGGGTCTGGAACAATAAGGTCCTGATTACATCGATATCTGAAGGATCCTTGACCTCTTCTCGCGCCGACCCCTCGCTAAAAACCCTCGTGGTGCCTCCTGAGGCTTCACGCATTGCGCTGCGACCCGCTGCTCACTCTTATTGAGTGCTTCGCGTAAGAAACTTTC
Source organism: Ecitoglossa quadriceps (assembly GCA_027574925.1). Taxonomy (NCBI): domain Eukaryota; kingdom Metazoa; phylum Arthropoda; class Insecta; order Coleoptera; family Staphylinidae; genus Ecitoglossa; species Ecitoglossa quadriceps. Next base: position 451,555 of record JAODGC010000006.1, read on the forward strand.
TACGTTGAAAGTCGAGGTTTCAAGCGGGGCACAAAAAGAAGGCGAGCCTTGGTAAAGTGCACTTACTTTCTTAGGTGCAGAGGTAGGGGTAGGTTTTAATATATCCGGTCGGAAGTGTGTGGAGTAGCAAAGTGATGAAAAGTAGGAGTTCGGAGATTACATTCAGTTGATATTTACTCAAATCCATTGATCTGTTGTGGCTTACTTAAAGCTAGTGGTCTAGATTGAATAATAATAAACTATAAAAATTTCTATGATGTGATAACTTGTCGGCTTGTTCGGAGGAGGTTGCTTTTTATCATAAACCAAATATTATCATAGCCTACATTGGGATTTTTATGACTGTTGCGTTCTTACAGTAACGTTTTTCTCGGGCTCCAAATTATCATTTTCTTGTCGTCATGTCACTGGGGCTTTTTCTACCAACACATTCTCCGTTAACTTCTAAGTAGGGACAGATGTTCTCCACATTTCTTGAACACTCTTGGCGGGAGTTTACATTTCTAAACGCACTCAACTTGCTGGCTGGCCGCTTCTGGTAAATTCATTTACGCCGGAAATCTCTGCTATTCGTGCAATTTCTAAAACCCGAACAACCCAAAACTGCCTGAAACATGGCAAGTATTCTCAACATCATGTGGTGTTCTCAAAATTGTTTGTTATTCCATGATTCCATTCTATTACTGTTTGACCATGGTATCCCCGAGTTCTTTCAATATATATTTTTTGCTGCTTTTGTTTCGCACAATTACAGGGCGGTTGTAGTATTGCAGCATTAATGACTTGTAAATAATGCAACTTTTTATTAAATAAATTAAACGGCGCTCACTGGAATGTGCGAAATCGTAAGCGTGAGTAATTAAAAGAGCGGGTGATAACTGCGAAAGACGATTAGATAAATTTGTAAATACCGAGTTAAAATCCAACGCACCGCTCGTAACAATTTCCTTTCGTTCTATTTGCAAACAACCCGAAATCAAAGCAATTTACAGGGAAATATCGCCACTATGAAAGTATTTTCTGTAAGGTAAAACATATGTCATGCAAATTTAATATTGTGCCTCAGGTATACAGCACCTTTCATTCAGTTATAAAAATAACCAATAGCCATGGGGAGGAGGCTTTTGCATGGTTTGCAATCGGATCTGTTGTCAATGATTTCTATACTTTTGCGTTCAGTTCATTGGGAACATTGAGATTTTTCGGTCGGAGAATGCCTTCTTTTCTTTGCCCAGACGTGCCTCCTCGATGGGTATTCGAGCTTGGGCAATCCTTGCTGGTGAATTTCTGCTTCGGAAGCTGTTTGGTTTGCGGGTCGTTGAGGTCGCACGTGTGCGTAAAACCCTCACCCGGTGTGCATCAAGGAGATTGTATATGCACACTACTGTATTTCTCAAGAATATCTACATCTGATGCGTGCGCTTTATTCTGAGTAAGAAGGAAGCGGAACAAAAGAACTTCCAAACTTTCAACTTCCATCTCCTAATAAGATGCGACCTATATACCTGTATCTGTGCGCTTTGTGTCGCCTAAGGCCGTATTGTAGAGTGGTTGGATAAAGAATAATGCATGTTTTTTTTTCATATTGCTGGAAAATTAAACAAACTAAGAAGAATAGACAAGATCATGCAGCGTTCAACTTTTTTTAGTCGTATGTTAATCATGTGTCACGCGTGTTAGGAGGTAACTAGGTTGTCGTTGTCCAAATGGGATCCGTAAATTCGAGATTTAAGATGTTTTTCTTTTTGTTGTAGATACGTATCACCATATTGAATATGAATACCATTCGTTAGGTCAACAAATGGGTAATGTATTCAGTATTAGCTAAGCCATTAACTTTCGATTTCACACAGTCCAAAGTTCCAAACCTTTAAAATGATTTGGAATCGCTTGGGCGATCTGTGGGTGCGAGCACATGCCGACAATTGGAGCAGGGAAAATCCCTTCGCGTGCGTGCGCTTCACAATAGCGTACCAGATAAGAGCCGTCGGCGCAGCGCACAGTGCGCGCGCTGCGTCTGGTCGAGATCCGCAACGAAGGGGCAAATTCAGACATTTGAGAGTTTCAGGCCTTTCAGACGATTCCCTGCCGTCAGACGTGAAATGCGCTGCGTTAAGTGAACAGTGTCCATGGAGCAAACACGACTCATACTTTTAACTCGGCTTCAATTTACCACTCGCACATTGTTTAATAGTCACTAGTGAGTTGACAACTTCCCACGAGTCCACATTTTAAAATCTAGTGCGGTGTGAGAACGTTTAGTGGTGTGGAAGATCAGCGTAAGATTGTGGTTAGATTATGTTTATTGAATTTTTGTCATTTGCGTCAATTACTTTTTGTGACTGAAATGTGATTTAGTTTGATGTGCCGGTTTCATATGAGCTTTGCAATTGCTACTTGCCGAGTTGAAAAGCACAAGCGTGAGGCATGGGAAAATTTCCCATTTTTATGCCGCACATGTTTCACGACGCACATGTGCTGCTTTTCTGGACGCGTACAACATGAGCATGAAATGTTCCGCACTCTCACATCCCGACCATCATCATTAAAGAATTCAATTTAAAAAAAAAACCTTTCATTAATCATTCCGCTCCACATTCATCAACTTTGCCAAACAACTAAAACAAAAACAGCAGGGAAACATTTGATTGCCAACTACCGTCCATTAAAGAGTTAGAGGAACACAGGAAACGTAAACAACCGATTGGATGCAAACTAAAAGAGTAACATGATTTACAAACGCGTGGGGGGGGTTGCGGTTTATTACTTTTGCTTGATCATTCCAGAATATTGTTTCATTTTAGATTTTCAATGAGTTGGCACATTTTCCTTTGAGATTATACCATTGGCACTGTCCGAGGGTATAATGAATGTCATGGAATTATTCCCTGTTTTCAACAGCTTTTATTCCTTACACGTGGTAATACTGTACATCTCACCCGTCTCTGTTACGCAACAAAGCAAATAAAATACGGGACATCCATCTACAATGCTTCCCAGCTTAGGGACTTACATTTTCCAGTCCTCGTAGGATCCCAGCTCACTTCTAGCAGCTATTTATGTTGCCTGTTTAATTCATTTCGAACATTTTGGTTTCACTCTTGCCTTTATCTCATATGTTACATTCGGATTTATTTGGTTCCTGGGCAATCCACCCAATTCTTCAGCACGTGTTAACTGTGCCTAAAATATCTCGATCACATCTATAAAACGCAGCCATTTAGGGCCCATTAAGACGAGTTGTTATATATCGTTAAATGGGAGCGGGATTATTAAATTTTCTGTAATTTTATATCAAAAATTTTGAACAGTATGCGCACAACAGCACTCTAAATTCTGCTCCAGAAGTTTGTGTTTTAATGCGGCATTAAAAAGTTTCCAGTTGTTGAGGCACATTTCAGTTTTGGAATTGAACTCGGTCGAATTCATGTTTAAAAAGTAAGCTACCACTTAATTAGAATGCAACGCTAGTTTCGAACACAAACAATTATTCTTTGGCAGTGCAATGATTTTTTGTTTCACCATGTCGTTCTATTGCTTTTATTATTTTCTTGGGGTCGAAAGTATATGAACTACTGCAGACTAACAGTGACAACAAAGTGTTTTGTTGGGAATACATTTCGGACTGTATATGCTCCTTAATTGAGTTTGTTTAACGTCTAATAGCATCAATTATATCAGCTGTTGTGTATTATGCTTTCATCACGCATGGAAACAGTAATACACTTCGTTTATTGGTGATATGTGAGATGAGTCATAATCGCATCATGATGAACGTCTCTTCCAGTTTATACTTATTGATCACACGACGCCAATGTTATTAAATAAACGTGGTGTCATATATGATTGACTGTTTATTGGTACGCAGCGTTCGGTCATTGTTTGCGTGTGGGATCCAAAGTGTACGTTTTACAACACTTACAATATATAAGCTTATTATAAAATCATTCTTCGTCACAAATTTTTCAAGTATGCCTTTAATATGAGACCTTCTAGTAATTTTAATTCCATGAATATGTTGTTGTATCCTCTGCTCTTTGATATGAACATGGGAAGTGCGGCAATGCAGCGTTAAATATACCTCTCAAGATGGCAAGGATAATCATAAGCATTGTCCAGATTACCCATCTCTCGCCTCTTCCTTGGGATTCAGTTCCATTTTTCGCAATCTCACTCACAGCTTTTTGCCCCGACGCACTTATTTGTCTGCAACTTTTTTTTTTTCGACTTGTGGCGTGTGTTTATTCGGGCGCTCTCCCGCAGGTCGTGTTCACGCTGATGAGATGTACATACATATAGTTAATTCTCCTTTGATGGTGAGTAAATAAAGGTCCTCCGTGACGCACAAAAAAATGGTCAAAGTTTGCTTGCGTCCTCGACATCCAGGGATGTCTAGAATCTCTCAGCTGCTACATCTCTCTTCATCTGCCGCCTGTTGACTAAATGTGCCTCTGTTTTGCTTGTAACTAAGAGGATATAATGGCATATCACGCCGCCGCCACTGCGGCAAACTAAACTAGCTGGCGTTTTCGGAGATGCGGGAATGCCGTGTGTTGACAAGGAGTAAATTGGCGCCGCATGATACAAAAGATTGGCACAAAGAAAATGGGGATTTTATAAAAAAAGCCAGTGACGTGGGAAAAGCTTGGAGAACTGCGAAAATATGACAGAAAATAATGAATTTAAATTGGATGCGGAAATAAGTGAAAATTGCTCTCAAATTAGCTTTGACGCCTTGCGTTTGAATGTACCGTACGAAGTCATTCCTCAAGGATAAATATTTATTAAACCTTAAAAATTTAATGTTTGCCTAATTGCTATCGAAACAATTAGAAAATCTTTTTGATTTAATGACCATTATTTTGGCAGTTTTGTAGGTTGTACAGATAAGTACTTAGAAAAATTGATTTCTTCCAGTCCCTTGTCATTCTCTCGCCCGGTGTGTTTGCACTCTTCTACTGGACGGAGAACTGATAAGGGCTTGTGGGAAACCAAAATCAACAAAGCTATCATACACACTACCAGACTTCTAAATTCCGTCGATTTGGATATTTCGGATACCAATAGGTATCACAATTTCCACGGCATTAATTGTGTTTCAATGCGAACAGAATTTTAAATTAGATTAAGGTACCTTCAGATTGTTGTCATCTTTACTTTCAAAGTTGAATACAAATGTGTTTAAAGTTACATCGTTCTCAACCTCTTATTTGGGGTGAAATTCTATAATGCTACAAGGCACCGCCACAAAATCAACGCTGCCCACCAAAAATAACGGGTACTGAATGGAATTGTTTGAGATATGAAGATGGATAAAGAGGAACAAGAGGTAAAGTCTTGAGCGCGACCCGAGGCGAGAATACAGGCAGCATCCTTCTGGAAACTATGGCACACTTGCGCGCTTTTCTATGTTTGTAGACACTCGTCGTGCGCATCGAGTGTTTTGTGCCGCAAAGGGAAGAATGGAAGAATGACGAGCGACCGAGATGACGACGATGGCGAAAGCAACGGTGACAACGCCAGCAGGAGAGGAAAGGAAGCAGCAGCAGCAGCAACGGTGCCTTTGGTGGAACTGACAATGAGTGTTTGTAACTGATAAACGCGTTCGCCTCGTCTCTCGGCGTGGAAATGAATACGAACGGAGAGACATTATCAATATCACAGCCCGAGGAGGCCGACGCAATAACAAGAACAAGAGCCACAGCGATGGCACAAGCTACTGCCGTCGAATAAAATGGAACCGAACGTGGATGTGATAATGAGACGAGCAGGGACGAACGCATCAACACCCTACTGACACCAATGGGCTGTACACAGGCAGGAACTCGTCTGACTTGGGGAGTGAAGCAGGAGCGGTGACTGAATCCAAACCATAAGCACAAATGGAAACAGAAACGGGAAAATATCTTTTTCTTCCCATTCTCAACCGTGTGCATCACGCTCTATGTGTATAAAGTTTCTTCGCTCTACTGCCGTGTTCATTATGATTATGAGCGACAAAATCAGCTTCATTATTGCTGGAGCGACAAGGGATGCAACGATTCTAAACATTTCTTTGAACCCTTCGAAACCGTTCAACTTTGCCTCGAGTCTATAATTTAAAATTTAATTAAACTTGCTTTGGGTTGCGGATGAGGCTCTTGTCAAGTTTGGATTCATAATTCCCTCTATGATATCTTCGACAACTTGGGCAACCTTAGTGCGATTTCGAAAGTACTGTTTTGAAATTAGAATAATGTGTCTAACAATTGTGTCTTCCTTTTTAACTTATATGACCTTTTATGATCATGCGATTGCTCTCTTTGTGCACTCCAATCTACAATTACCTGGAATCAGGTTTTGTGCACAGAGGTAAGCACGTAGGGTCATGCAGGAGTGTGTTTGATATTCTCCTGTTGCAGAAAAGGTCTATATAATGTGTCAATGGACGGAATGAGGTACGTTTTATTGACTGTACTTGTTATTTGCTGTACAAAGTTTCATGGAATTGTACTGGACTTTTTGGATACTAATTTTGTTTGTTTCTAACCTTGGCAGCTTGCCAAATAACTATTACCCACTTTGTGGTGGTTTGCTTCTTCTGGAACCATACTACATAAAGTTTTTGTTTTTCTCAAACAAAATGTTGGAAACACAGCTCAAAACGAAGCTGATTTTAGAAAGGTATTACCGAGCAATAACAATTAACAATAAACGTTTGCTACAATTGCCCATTTGCTATCCACCTTCGGCAAGAGCAAGAAGCTTTTCCCCCATCTACAGCACTTACGTGTTTGCTCAATTTTTCGTCGTTTGCAGGTGTTTTCCAAACTCGTAAATGTCGGAGAACACTTCCGACACTTGTTAACTTGATTTGTAGAGTGCGTTAAATTTCGCATTTCCAAACAGGTGTTGTTCACATGCGCGCACCCAATTTGTTAATTAAATTTGGCGGGCTCATTGTTCACATCCGCAAGTCCAATTCAGAAAATAGCTCATCATAGCACTAGCTCTCGGAATGTGCGCCATTAAGTTGATTTGAATTGTAGTTTGAATTTGATTTGCGCATACATTTGCCAGATTGCTGAAAATTGAAATGGTCTCCCAAAACACGAAACATGTCACGCTGTGCATTATGCACCGTGTGTAGCAACATTGCGACTTGACGTGTGATGGTTGGAACTGTAATTGGTGGCATGCGAGGGCGGCAGATTGATTGATGATCCATCATTTCGCATTGATTAACAATTAATGTGATTAACGCGTAATGACACAGTCTGGTGGGGATCACAGATGGCTGGCGACATTGCGCCTGAAAACGATACGATTTGTCGCAAAGCGGTTGTTTGCACGAGGTGTCTCTTTAATCAACAAGTTCCTATTACACCGAATTAGTGTACCAACTGAAATTCAGATTTGCAGAAGTCCTTTTTTGGCGCCTAATGTATTCTAAGACTGTTTGGGGCTGATTGCCAGGGTGAGGAATGCTCAAAACAAAAGCTTGGAAGTTCTAAGAGCACAAGCTTTCACATTGGCAGAATGTCGGAAGTAAAATTTAGAAGTGATAAAGAAAAGGAGGGGAGTAAGGAAATATCTGTAGATTGCTTGTCTTGTTTGCGTCTGCGGCGGTTGTGATCCTGGTGCGCGTTTCTCTCAGAGGGGTCGCTTTATTGATTGAAGCTCTAAACGATGCGGTCGTTAATCGATCCTCAGGCATTAATCAATTAGTTTCCGCGTAACACTCTACGCTTCTTACCATTTTCTTCCCTATCTTCTCATCTTGCGTTCGTTTCAAGCGCTAGAGCATTTGCTCGCTTTAACAATTCTTGGTTGGATTCGAACCCTGCACATTAGGTTTTAGATCTTAACAATCTTACAATTTTCCTACCTCTCGGCATCCATAGAGAATCAATGTTTACAGATTATCTTGCTTAACAGAAGTTGTTTAGATTTAATCTTGGTGACAAAGGTTTAAAACCCATAATGTGTCTTTCAAAACGTTTTGTTGGAAATGTTACTATTTCTGATATCAGGGCGGGAATTCGAAATATACGTTTCTGAGTTTCTCAAAGTGTTGGTAAATTTTATAGAGAGTGATACAGGGTTGGCACTGCTGGCAGGCGCGGTATTCATGGGTTGCGTACATTTAACGGTAACTTCCATCCACATCAATGGGATATTAACCTATGCCAGGAATGCTGAGTGATGGTAGGAAGAATGAAGGTCATGATTGGGAATTACGAAATTAAGATTGAAACAGTTGGCCTGGAGCTTTTTGATGGAATATTTTTAACGAAAATTGATTACAAAAACAATTTTAATCTAAGTTTTCCAATTCTTTGCGTTTCCTTTCTTTGTTTGGGCTTAACTAATTTCCGTGTTGGCTTACGCTGCCTCCATTTCTATTAGGTTCAAAAGGAAACGTTGCACGAATTTATTTGGAGCGTATTTTTTGAAATGCCTTTGTGTTTTTCTGAATATTTCACCCTAGCTGCGTGGTTTCAAATCTAATGATTAATTAACACGTTGTGTAACCCTTTACGATCGCAGAGGCAGAAATGTATTTGGCAACTAACTCTGCACGTAGCATGCATTTTCGCACAAGACGCGCATTTCCTGAGGTATTTATAGCAATAAGGCAATTGTTCCGCCACCCTTGTGTGTTGCCTGTTTTAATAATAACGAAAAGGGTGGTGCGCGCAGTACTAGAATTGGATTCATCCTGCAGGAAGTTTGTCAATGCATTCATTCATTCATTGTATGTATGCTTTTATTTGAATGCAAATTATTTATTGTACATTTGTAATAAATAATTTGCAATCCAATATTTATTGGATTAGCAATAACGAATGAAGTTATTATGATGGAATTGAATTTGTCACCCGACGGAATTAATCTTGTTTGACTTACGAGCAATTTGCTGCGAGAGGCAAGCCAATTTCGCATTAAGTCGTCCTTTCCTATCCAGGATCGGAAGCAAATGCGTTCACATGTTAATTCCAGTAATATTCTAGTTGTTGCCAGTAATGTCAAATCCAAATTCTAGCTGCTTTCTAACCATACCGCTGCCTGCTGCTTGCCTGTGTTTCGGGTTGCAGCAAAATCTCGAGATCTAGATAGGTTTACACACTAAATTAAGATTGTGCATACAAGATGTGCGCGTCGAGACGGTCTCGTTTTTCTTCGACGAATCTCACTTGTTACTCGTCAGGAAAGGACACCATGCAATTTACCATCCTGGCCCTTGCCACCTAAAAGCACTCTCTGCACGTTGGGCGTTGTTTGGGAGTTAACCGACAGCCATCCATCCATTCGCATATGGTGCACCCTTTGGAGAGCATCTGCTTCGCCCCTGCATCATTCTTCTTTGGGGTGCCTTCGATGAGCGCCGCCGCCACCATCGCCACAACCTCCAATACCACCGCCAAACAGCCGACACATCCACCTCCAAACATCAAAACGCACTCCTTTGTTTACACGTATTTAGGTGGCAACCCGCCAATGGATGTATGCGTGAGCTGAGAGCTTGCGCGCATTAACACTAGCTTGGGTTTTGCTGGCTGGAGCAGAGAAGTTGGCGGTATACAAATTTAATCATCGTCTCTCCCGGTGTGCGCGCCTGGGACTAATTTAATATTGCAACGCCGCTCTTAGCACTTAATAATGTTGTGTTCCCACTTTCGGCCGCAATCGCCGACGTTGTGGCGCCACCTATAGACCAATCAATTTCCACCCTTCCCGAGTACGTCTACGATCTTTGGATCATTACGTGCGTCGAGGTGTGAAAGCGCGAAGCTGTTAATTTGTTTGCGGCCATAAAGTTTTTTCGACCTGCACTGATGAATATTGCGCGCGTCGGGGAGGGGTTGCGGTGGATCGTAGACAGGCTTGTGACGTCATTCCTATATTGGATGCAATAATGTATGTGCCTCTACGTTCGTCAGTCGATGATGTTGACTCTTGTCGTTTGTTTTCCACAGTTGACGTCTTTGTGTTGCAATTAATTTTGTTTTCGTTTTCTGGTACGCGTTACGCATTTGTGTCTTAATTAAATGAAAGGGGTTGCTAACAAGTTGATAAATTAAGATGGAAACGCTTTGTACATGGAGACATTGCACAAATATATGATGTTTTTTTTTGTTAAACAATTAAATGCGCTTAATTAAGACAAAATTGCGAAAATATAAGTGATAAAATTGTGTGACTGATGGGTGCTTTGAAGGGGCACCAATTCTTTGCAATGATTGATAGTTCAGAGGAGATCGCATTTAACAAATAATATAATTCTCAAGATCAAAAGTAAATCTACTCATCAAATTAAGTTTATTTGATTTGGATGAACACTATCGAGTTTTGATTACGATTGTATAAATTCAGTTTTAAACAACAATATCCTGTTCTGTATCCTGTGATATTGGTGGGAGAATCTCGTTTAAACAGGTAAAACAAATTTAAATTTGCAAAGTGGAAAATTGTGTGCGAGTAATTGTAGATGCTTCCAATTGCGTGTATTTTGCATTCCCCAAATTGATCGTTTTATCTCCGGTATAGCGTTTATCGCCGCATATAATCATGCGTCATCGCGGATTGCAGAGACGCGGGGGTGGCGCGCAGAAAACGACATTTATCAGGATTTCAGTCGACGCGATTTTAATAGCTATTTCGCGTTCGACACGCGGCGCACCTCACGCGCATTGCGTTTGTATCTATCTATTTATCATCAATACATCGTTATCCGCTATTCATCATTCATCTCTGCTGGTCCGGGACGGCTCTGCGCATTCACTCATCATCATCATTTTACTGCGCGCGCGGTTTTACAGAGTTCCGGTGGCACGGCACGGTGGCAATGAGTTTGCTACCCAAGCCAGTTGAGAGCATTAAACATATTTCGACGTTTTGTCGTTGGAGGGTGGTTATGAGTGCGGCAGCTGTGGGGTTTTGTCTCAATTTAGGACTGTTGCATTAACGTTTTCGGGATATTTCACAAATTTGAAGTGCTATTGCCTGTGGGATAGGTGTATCGTGATAAATAATACACCGGTGTAATTAATATTTTTTCCATCCAATCAAGATTGGGCAGTGTCAGCATGATGTTTATGGTGGTTCTAGGACATATTTGCAAACGCGTGCAAAACATCCTGCGATTATTTGCGCTTGCAGTTTGCGGTGGCGGCAGCGAATGAAAGGCATTAATGCCCGTCCTTTTCGATAGCACTCGTCGATAATGCCGGGGTGTTAATTGAAATATGTGCGTATGCACGCATCCGCAGTGGACGAAACAACGCGCACTTTGTTTTGTTGCTGGCGGCAGTGGCAGCCCAAATGCACATCGTATTTCCGCTCTTCACCATTTACTTCCCCACTCGAATTTAACTATTGGTTGCATTCGAAATGAATTATTTTTGCTGTGCAATTATTTTTCTCCAACACGTTGTAGATTTTCCAAGTCGTGCAGGGAAGGGAAGGTTTTTTGTCGTTTGCAGCGGAGAATGAAAGGGGTGGAAGGCGAGATTTGCGGATGGCAATACATGTCGTCGGACGCTTTATTGGATTTGTATCAATATAACGACGGCGAACAACGAAATCGTTCTCGGCTCGCGCACGAATAAGTACGCAAACAAATACCTAACAATGCGTGGCTGTGTTGGTGCAGTGCCTTTTTTGCTAACACGAGTAGCGAGCAACTAGTTGAGGATAAAATGGCGAAATGAAATAAGCGAGCTCGCGGGAAAGCCTGTAGGATGGGGGGGGGAAGGGGAAATGCGGAAAGAGAAACATCTATTAGTTGGATACAATGGGGAACAAACTTTTTTCTTCCCTGCGTGATGGGAAATGGAAAAATTAAGCAACTTTTAGCATTAATTTAAAAACAAAACGCACCCAGTTCAATTAATCAATCGCTTTAAACTATTTTATTCCATTTAGATGTATTTTATTGGAGTGTAGCTACAATTTAGTGCTATTCTATGGATGAAATAAAATTGTAATTGCAAAGGAGGGAATAAACATTTTTTTTTTGTTCTCAGTCTTTTCTTTTTCTTACTTCTCTCGCTTATCAAGAGCAAAGACTTGATGCCAATCAGAATGATATGATATCAAGGGCGCGCGTGCGAGGCGCGATGAAAAGTAGCGCGCAAACAAATAATAGACGTTCACAAAAAAAGCGCCCGAACAGAATATAAGAAAGCAGGAAAATGGGAAATGTGGCTACTGGCTGGGTGACGGCAGTTGTGGTATCTCAAACAAATGAAAACGAAGCGAAACGAACTAAACGCATCAAACCACGAGAGAAATAAATAAATGATATCAAATAAAAGCATGGCGATTGTGCTGGGAATAGAAAACCGTTGATCTTCTGACAAGTGATATTGTCATGTTTAAATTAAAGCAAGGAATGGAAGAATGAGTCGGTAGTTATTTTCAGATGAGGACATTATTGATATTGTTTAAACTGATAGGTCTATCCTTAATTTATTATGTGTCGAAAGCTGCGAATTTGAACATTTGCTAAATTGTGAGGTCGTGGGTGCATGCAGAACCTCTAGCATTGTGCTACCCAGTGTGCAAGCATGGTGAACGGGCGTTGGCACGCGCGTCGCGTTAAAAATTTAATTAAAACATTCTTTCGCGTGGAGCGCAACCAACATGGGCGTCCATCCTGGACGCTATTACGCGTTGACGCTAATGTACATGCATTACTGTACGCTGCCTCTGACATTTTGGGAATTTGAAAGACGAACATTGTTACACTGTATGTGAGTGGGCATACAATTACTACTTTCAAGTATCCAACATGTCGGCGGAAAGAGTTATAAGTTGGTAGCTTCTTAAAGGCAGGTATACAGGAAATATTGTTGTGAGGGATGTTTTTTTTTTAACCTGATGCCTACGACGGTATGAGCAGCAGTTTATTTGATTTGTTCGTTTTAATTATGATTTACAATGTTAATATGATTTCATAAAAGGCTGGAACTTTGTTTCGGATGCATAGATTGGAGGGAAGCAAAGGAGGAGCACAGAGAGAATCATATTTTAACAAACTAGCATTGTATAACTTGCATTTGCGGAGAAAATTTATACAAATTTCTCGAATGAATTCTACTTTTCTAACAAAGCATCCCTAACAATTCTGTTCACAAATCCGAAAACTTTTTGGTATACAATTTGTAGGATTTATAATCCCACACTGCATAAACCCACTGGACATTTTATAGGTAAAGCAATCGGCTTTTCAGGAAGACATGCATGCTGCATTAAATTTGTAAGATTCAGGATTTTATATTGTATATTTTTGTCTTGTATAGATTTAGTCGAGGGAGCATTGGTTTTTCAATTGAATTTACAATATGATACTTTTGGGAGGAATTTAAACCTGTTTTTCTAAAATTGTTGTTTTAAAGAGGTACATATAAAATACTGGGACATCTACCCAATAAAATTCATTGCATTCACCAATTTTCATGATGCGAGGATATTGCTGAAATTCACCTGCAAATAATTTAATTCGCCATCTTTCATGGAGGAGAACACTTGCACTTCATGAGCATAGTGTTTGCCGGCAAAGCAATTTTATTCGCTCATAAATCGCCTCCAATTCGCATGCCCATTCGATTAGGTTCGATTATATTCCATTAGTGCTTTAGTACCGGTGCGGTTGTTTTGATGGGTGGCCATTAAATGCATACGAAGGCTGGGATCCGGCCAGAGAAACGAAAATTACATGAAGATAAAGGAAAACAAGTGCAAGTAAAGAGGGCAAATGGAAGCCAGCGTGAAAAGGCAGACTTGCAGAAATTCGTAAAACAGAAACAATCGACAAATTGACGACGCACGACCACGACATGTTTCTAATAGCATGAAAAACATGAAAAACGGCGGCGCGCACGCCGATGCCACCGCCCAAGCGAAATTAATACTTTTTTTATTCGGCTCGATTCCTTTCGTCATTCCTCACGATCAGAATCACGAGTGTATAAATCAAATAACGGCTGCGAACGCCACGCTCGATTGCGTCTCTGCTAACCCTCCTTGAGCGAGCACTTTTCCCGGTCTTGGAAAAACATCCAACGACGGAATTTGTGAGCTGGGCTGCGGACTTCTATTGAGGGGTGAACATGTTTAACAACCGCCCCGTTGAGACGAGAATTCAAGGAGTGCACTAGCAAGTAAAACATTTCTACTTGTTAATTGTTCCAATAGAAAGTATTTGTGTAATAGTTAGCTTGGCAACTCGCAGTAAACAATATTATTTTTTTAAATTAATAAATATTATACTATCTCGAAAAGCAATATTCTGATGCTCTTTGGCAATTATCGAAATGTTTGTAATTACGTACTAATTATTTTAGCAGCAATTCCAATTGCTCAAAGTGAATGATGTTTAGCAATAAATTCAATTCGTTATTTTGGGAAAATGAATGATATACCATTGTTGAGCACGTGGTATGTTGGATAACAGACGAAACGTAGTAGCTTTGTGTAATTAATTACACACTCCATTATGTATGGAATATTTTTATTTAATTTTAAACGTTTGCCTACAACGCTCTGTATTTGTGCTGGCATTAATTAACGAATAATATATTCTATTCACGAACGTATATTGGGTTGCATACGATGACAGCCTGCTATTAATTATTATTTCTAGCACATATTGGCTAACGTATTATCATATCCGAATTAATTTCGCATTTATATTGTAATTGGATATGAATTTCGGTTGGTGTATTGTTGGCATATTGCAAGATGGTGGCTCGTATTCCGAAAAGGATGCGATGGAAATTTAGACAATGGTTTTAATTTAATTTCTCTCGGTACATTTGATGCCAGTGCAAAGAATTTGAAAGTTGAAAGTATAAATCATGATTGATTTTGATTAGTTTTTAATTAAGTCGGCACTCACTCAATTTCAATCGCTAGCAAACATTTCTCCGAGGAAATGAATTGAATAGAAAGTCGGGGATTTTTAAAACGAAGAACGTGTCACGGAAATTGTGTGTTCTAAAATATAGGCAGGCCTCGTATTTTAAGTTGGAGTCTATAAAGAATATTGCAATATTAGCTGCAAGTTTCTGGGGTGAAAATAATTCGAAAAAATCGAAAATGAATGCCGACCCTGAGAGTTTGTAAGGAGCGATGCTGGAGCGATGGTATCATTTGGTGATAGTGCACGATAAGCAGTCACAGGACGCTTTTCCTAAACGTGATGAATTGATGAGTGCGTCCGAACTTTGTAATCTCCAGTTCGCGGAGCAAACACGCTTCGGATAACGAATGGCAATATCCGTTCAACAAATCGAATTTCAACAACAGCAGCAGGCGTGCCATGTTTAGGGATTGAGTGAGTTTGATATGTGAGGGAGTATTCTAGGACTTGAGTGATTTTTGAATGGACCATCGAGAAAATGATTATTTGATGATGTTTTTTGTTTAATAACAGTGCTCGACGATAGTGTGCGAATTTGTCATTTTTTGCTAAAAATGGGACTGTATTTTAAGAGATATTGAAATAGCACGATATACTTGAATATTGCCAAAGAATGTTCGGATGATGCTAATCTAATGAGGGTGATCAAGCCCAATGTTGTGATGGTACATATGGAAGTTAGTTGGTGATATGGAAATTTGGAGATTAGCTAAATTCAGAATTTGAAATATTTATCTCAAAATATTAAGTGTGATAAAGTGATTCTTATAAATACCTGAAGTAGGTATATACCTACGGTCCAATTAAAGGATTTGTTTATTTTCGAAATAAAAAAATTGTAAGTTGCATAAAGATGAACCAAATCAATGCCTCCTTCTAATAAGTTTTGAAACTAGGGAAGTTTTATCTAGTGCAGAATTAATAATAAAATTCTTTTCAGATTTCTACTATCTAATTAAAATGTCCTAACTGTATTTGTGAATGTCTACTTTCTGTTTGGAAATCTAATTGGTCATCGAAATATGCACCCTTCTGATCCGGACTTTGGATCCAGATCTTGAAGTGCTTTCGGAGGGTGTTCGTTCGTTACCGCACACGGTGGATTTACGACGCGGGCCACCGGACAAGGTAAAAGATTAGGTTTTGCAGACTCTCTCCTTGCCACTGGAGAGTGCGCGTGCGGCAGGCTTATCGCGTCGATGCGCCGTCCATCAGCTACGTGCCCGACCGCCCCACACGTGCCCCCTGTGAATTAATGCCGCGTTTAAAATTCATAGACACGCAGCCCGTGCGCACCTTTTTCGGCGCCACCACAGGCCGCAAACAAAACACGATATCGGTTTATCCAGGAATAAATTCTCTTGCCGAACGCCAAAATAATTGGAATTTGTTTGTGGTGATTTTTAAACAGCATTACAGATGGCAAATCATGGCGGCCGGGGTTATTTGCGTTACAAGTGCTTCTTTAAGGGTGACTTTTTCGAACGCATTCAATGTGGTTGTTTCTTCGTTGTTTGATGTTGAAATTATTTTGTTGGAAATGAATGCGGGTGAAACAGGTGTGGTGGTAATGAGATTGTAGGTGCTGGCCGTAAGAACATTGACGCCGCCGGTGGCACAGTATCATTATTTAACGGTTGAAAATCAATAGGTCGAAAGAGCGTTGCAAAAACGAGCATGCGACTCCAGTTTCGGAATATTACAAATTCCGATAGTAGCGGGCAGGTCAGTCGTGCAAAAATATGTGCAATAACGTCTACCATTCCATAATCTTCTGGTAACTGAAATTGCAATGCAAGCATTGCCGATATTCGAATTTTATTCACTTGTTCCGCATTCTCTCGGGGTGATTCCTTTTTTACGGCCACGAGTTTCTCTTCTGGGGATTTTCATTAAATTTGGCACACGAACGATGTTTGCCTACGGGATTAGTGCCGCGTGTCGTGCGGAAAGAATGGTGTCGTCATGACGACACGGTACTCGCCGACTGCAGGTACAGTACGGGAGTAAAGTCGTGTTAATCGCTCAACGCGACCGCCACCGCCGAGATGGCGCAAAGTGGCGGGCGCATTCGATGACGAGCACTGCCGCCATACCGGCGGAACGACTTGACAGATAGGATATTGGAAATCCGACGACAATCGGCCGACGACGCGCGACCGCCATCCGGCTGCCAGTCAAACGCGCATCCCAACCGCCGCCACCGAGCGCCAAATTCGACTATGACGACTCAATGCCGTCGCGCGATAAAGTGGATTCAATCTTTGTTTCATGAGCTGAATACCGTATGCAAACTCATAGTTTTAAAGAAGGTGGTGTTTTATTGCATTAAATACATGTCACTTAAATTCGCATGATAATAAATTATTGTGCACAGTTGTAAGGGAAATTCATTGATCATTGCATCGTATGCTGGTGTACGTAAAATGGAAGCCATATGGGAGTGGATCCACCTCCATCATCGCATTTACAGAACTGTGTGAGGAGACATGTATGTAAAGTGATCCCGGATGCTCAGCTGAAATTAAAGATAATATTAATTTTGCTCCATTTTCTAATCTCGAATCAGTCGCTTACAAATGTATTCTACTGTTGGGGGGGCTTGCAATCCGCAAATCTTGGCTGTGTGTTCTGGTATATAAATGGATTCCTCATTACACTCTGGGCCTGTTGATCTGAGATTGAGTACGTCTGCTTTTAAGCTACAAAATATTTGTACCAATAGCCGTAGCATGTTTATAAATTTCGTCAACTTACTTCACTCCACAGTATCCATCATTTGATTTGAAGCAAATTGCGTAATCTTGATCGGTTGCCATGTTGCATGACTTTGAAGATTCGTAACCAAAATTAGAAATCTCTCCTCTTGTGTCAGTGAAATATTGCAAACAATTTGGCGGCGCTAGGACATAAAATTGTAGTTGATTGTTTGTGCAATTAGGGTTGTGAGGTAGTGATTAATCTTATAATTGAAGTATTCTCTACCTAATTGGCTGAAATCACTAACAACTTGACTGCGGATATCTTTATGATGTTGCAGATTGATAAGGTTGCGATTTCCAGGACACTCTAATTGAGTCACCTTTATGTTCCAAATGGGTTCGGGAAGGTTGATATCTTCCAACAATTTAACGGATAAAATGACACCATTGTTGATGATTTGGTTCATTGATAGATGGATATAGACTGAAATGGAATCATATTGTAACATGATGATTGAGTGGCAATTTGTCAACTTACAGTGCTGATTAGTATTTTTCCCGCAAATTAACGGGATTTTGTATCCTATGGATTGGGGGTCTACTCTGAGGTAGTCGCGATCACAAATAGCTGTGATACCACCTAGTGCAGCGGATGGTGGTAAAATATTCATATTGATAATGTCCACACGCATTTGGCACACATTTTTATTGGCCAAACGGACATACATTTTTTGGGCCTGTGGCAGGCTGCGGGCTCCTTTAGTGCTGACGAAGTATGTGATTCGGGAATCAGTTGTTTGATTGGCGGTTTTCTCAACTGCGCATAATTTGCAATAAATATTTGGCTCTAGTGGTAATTGTCGGGAAACTCACAGACACAGCATGTGTTCCAGAAGCTGCAGCTTCTTCCACGTCCTGTTGGTTTGCCACGTTGGAACCGGCAAGCAGCTGCGTTCATACAGGTACCATCTTGGCCTCCCTGAGTGCCGGATACTACGCACGATGAGCGGCCTTCTAGGGCTACGGGAACTGAAATTTTGATTAGAATATTACGATTTCATTGATTTAAGGCAATAATTTTATACATCTATGATTTGCAGTCCAAATGCTGTTCAATGGACTATCCAATCCCAAATCAAATAGTCCATATTCTTCCTGAGCAACTGCAATTGTCACGAACATTAGAGTGGTACCCCATGCTTTAAGGGTTACCATTGTAGTATAAATGGAGGGTATCACGTTGCAGCACCAAACGAACTTCTGAGCGTTGGTCGCGATTAGGATAGGTTTTATACTAGCCCGAATTTGTGACTAATTGTGGGGGGCTGGGAATATATTTACATGGGCATCTTTTATACCTGGTGACATCTCCACTCTACCACGGGCAAATATGCAAACATAACTGTACCAGTCTCGTTTAGAGTGAAAAGAAAACAACTAACGGTTGATTTTCAGCGTTTTGAAGATGTGCAAACAAACCGGGCGACTCTTCAAATTTGAATTGTATATTTTACACATATGATATATAGACATGTCCATCTAAATAATTGCTTTTTTATTTAGCTAAAGTAATAAATGTCATTCATTTCTAGGCAAAGCAATTATCGAATTAACCCATTGCTAGCTACTACTACGTTTCAGTATTGTTTAAATTTATTTTGCGGTTAGTTGATTTCAGTTGATTTTAGGAGTAAAAATGTAAATTGCAAGAGTTTGTTTAAGTCAAACTACTTATGGCCATGAAGTTTGTGTCAATGGCTAAGTAATTGAAGTTCAAGTGTAAGGACCGTAAGAACATAGCTTGTTTATTTAACCGCATTTTTAGAAGATTAAATTAATGACCAAGTGAGTTTAAGCAGGTGCTAAGTTTGAAATGAAATTTGACATGGTTTATTTCTAATGGGATCTTTGAAACCAACAGAGATGCGATGTTTGGAGGTAAACTTTTATGAGATTATTAGAGAGATTTCCAATTATTAGAGAGATCATAGATTAAGCGATATACGCTTTATGTGGGACTATATAATGTAAGTTTAAACTTGGAAACAATCCAAAAGAAATGTAAAGTTTTATAAAGCTCTCTGTATTTTCTGCATTATATATTTAGCGAAATAAAAATTGGGATGATTATTGCATATGAGAATACTGGCTGTGCTTAAAAGCAATGTAAACATATGACCAAGAAAAGTATATTATCCCTTCTTTAAAGAAATTGCAAAATGTTAATAAAGAGAAGTGCGAGCAGATGGAATAAAGTGATAGCACATATCAACAGTTGTCTTTAATATAATACTTAATATACATGTAGGATAACTATTGTAACAGTACATTTTCATAATTTATATACGTTTAAAAAAATAATTTATATCATTGACGATGCGTATGTGGTGTCCAACCTCACCATTAAAATTGCATCCTCGATGAATATTAATACAACTTTATTATATACAACAAGGGCAAACAAAATATATTATTGAGCGTGATGATAATCGAAAATTTACATGATTTCCTTAATTTCCTACCAACATATATTTTATATAACCAAAATGATTCCAGTTTGCAATGAATAGCTTTGGCGATGAGCGTAAATGATATACATGGTGTTTCAAGGGTGCGATGTGGTGCTGCTTGCGTTGATGTGTTGATGCTCTCGGCGAGTAATTAATTAGCGCAACGTCAGTCAATTAACGAGCTAGCACGATCAATTGCATCGCCCGCAATTAACGCAATTAGCAGTAAGTAATGTTTGTCTCGCTAGTTGCGATAGAACGGATGCCTGCCGGCGGTGTATGTGCTCATTGGAATGTTGCCCGAGGGGTGTTTGTAGATATCGTTTTGATCGTAATCGACATCGTAGTAGATTCCGCTTTGATTCTGTGAACATAAATTATATATCTAGTGTGACTTGGTGCATAGGAGAATGTCATGTTAACTTTGGATGGCAACATACAGCTATGGATGCATTGCTACGACTCTTCGGCCGTGGCACTTGGAAGTTCCTACCCAGGAGATCGGCTTTATCTTCCTCTTCACTAGAGCTGGAGTTATCCAACGGGCGCATGCCGTGTGCGCTTGCGGCACGACTAGCAAGAGATGCTGGGATTGTAAGACGTGGCAATGGGATGGGTGGAAGTGTGCCATGCAGGTTACCGTGGGGAAGAGTACTCGCCATTGAGAGACTTGGGTACCCGAACATGGCTGATGAGGGACGTGTTGTGGTGTGCACAGGTTCAGGCTAGAATACAATATTACACAATTTGTACACCCATTATAGTAGGTAATTGGAATTGAAATCAACTCACAGCATAATGATTTGTCTGTGCCATTGCATCAGCAATCTGCGCCCATCTTAAACGATCCTCCAAAGTCAATTGATATGGTGGACCTCCTACTACAGGCGTTTTAACAGAATTGCTCGCTGTTGCCATATAGCCAAAGACGGGACTTCCCATCGCTGCTTTTTGTTCACGATTCCAACGACGACTGCATGGAAAGGTCAAGCGTTTAAATAGATAACAGTTGATTCAGGTAGATACGTTATGGATGTTATACGTACCTCCACATGACTAGACACACCAAAGTCAAACCAATTATAATAACAGCAGCTACGCTAGCTCCAATTGCAACTCCTAATACTTCTCCGTCCAATTCGCACTGAGTTCCATAGTAATTTCCGGAACATCTGTTTGGTAATAATATCAGTACCACCTCATTCTTTTACTTTACTAGAATACATACACACAGACTGCTTGCCCATTATCATATTTACACTCGCCACGGTTGTTGCAGTGTCCTGGGGAGCATTGTTCGCAATATCTTCCCGATCGGTGTTTGTTGTCTGACCAAGGATCGCGATAACCATCACTGCATACACATTTAAATCCACCGAATGTATTTATGCATTTAGCCCATTGGTGACAGTCATTCAATTCACTTGAAGAACATTCATCGACATCTTGAAAAGAACAGTAAATGATTAATTGCAATATCATATTGGGTTGGGGAGGGAAGGGTGAAGGTGTGGAGATTATATTCTATATATTAATTTGGAAATTTCGCTCTCTACTCTAATTTATTGTATTTACCTTGTAGCATTGAAACGGAACCAGGAGGACTATCGACCCATAAAGCACTATTTCCAATATTATTGCTGCGCCGCTGAATAACACCTAGGAGATGTCTTTGAATATCACCTTTCACATTTTGTCGACCAGTCTCTGCATTTTCTTCAACCTGTAGAGTCAGATTTACAAATACACCAGCTTGTCCCTGGGATCTGTCACCTTCATAGACATTGTTCACCCGGGCTCCAAGGAATTCATCACTGAATGGAGTCATGGACATTGCAGATTCCAGCTGTAAGTTGTAAATATAATTATTAGAAGCTACAATAATAGACTTGCAAACCTACAGCTCTTTCTGCTTCATAGGATAGCTGTTGGTATGGTTCTCCTGCTTTATTGATTAGCTCATGAGTCCACGCTACTCGTCTATCATACAGTCGATCAACTCGCAGGGAAATCAACAAGGACACTACTTTTCTACAAGGCTCTCGGTGTTTTCGTCTTGCGTGGCCTGGCCTGCAGTGGCATGAACTAACTCCTGCTTCGGTCATGCAATATTCGTATTGAGAAGCATCGCATGTGGAATCATCTCCAACTATGCAGGTATCAATTCTGAAAAAATTGTTTTGCATAGAACATGCATTTTTGGTTCATATGTTTATGTTAATTACCTAACTGGTGGTTGCGCAGGACGTTTGCTGTAAAGTGGTCTCCTTGGGGTTGGTTTTAACCCATTTGGACTACCACTGGAATCTTCAACTTTTGTTTTCTCTACTTCTGCATACCCCGTTGCTTTAATCACGTGGGACTTAGTTAATGTTGGAGAAATCGGTGAAGACCCAGAGTGCACATCAACTCCTACAGTTCCTCCCACAGGTGGCACTGTTTGGTCTCCGAATAGGTTAAGATAGGTTCTTTTTCCATCGATAGAAACAAATCCCTCGTCACCAACAGGCGACGTGATGACATCACCCAAACCAAGATGACCATGCGTTCTACTTCCGTGAATATGTTCAATATCGACTAACAAAAGATAGTTACTTTCTACCGGTTTGTTTGCCAAAAATGTTATTGATTGTTTACCTGGAATAACGTATGGTTTGCCTTGTCCCCCATATCCACTGCTGGATCCACTAGGTCCTTGAATGGCACTGACTGTTACATCAAATATCTCACCAATTTGACCAATCGGAGGATGTGCTGTTAAAATCGGTGGGCGGTTGACCCCACCTGGTATATATTCAGTGTCATCTAAAACAATACCAGGACGTGGGCGGTAAGGATAGTACGGGAAGCTTTGTTGGCTTTCCGTGGAGTCTGCCTTGTTCTTGAAAACTGTTTGTGCGGTACTTGATAAACTAATACTATCTAGTGAATTCTGTGTTGATGTCACAGAACTTGCTATGGAACCAAGAATAGTAGTGTGTGGTGATGGTAATGCTTCAGTTGGTTCACTTGCAGTTGCAATTTTAGAAGTTATTTCGGGTATAGATGACTCAATTGAAGGTGAAACGGATAAGGATGAAGTTGAATTGTCAGTGTTTAATGGAGATTCGATTATTACAGTTTTGTTTGAGTGATTTTCAATTATATCTGTTGAGTATACTTCATTAGAAGGGACAGTAGCTGGTTGTAAGTCTTCAGTTGCAATTTTCTCTGAAGTAAATGTTATTTCCAATGGGTTTATATTTTCAGTCGTGGATGACTGTTCAGTAGAATATGTTTTACTATGCTTTTCCATCTTTGATGGTGATTTTTCTTTGTTTTTCTCGAACTCCTTTTCTGATTCATCCTCAGCAGAAACCGTTGGGTCACTTGGAGTTGTAATAGGTGTTGTCATACTAATCGAATTCTTGTTATCCTCGAATGATGAAATCATTTCAGAACCTAGATCAAGAGTTAAAATATCTTCGCCCGGTCGTTCACTAGTAATGCTGATTGTTTCCTCAGGTATGGGCTGATAAGGTGGAATTGGTGTAGGTCGTTTATGTGGTAATGGTCTTCTGTAAGGAGGCCTACTCCATGGTGGAATTGTTATGGGTCTATATATACCAGGCCTTTTTGTAATCTGAGTATTCTGATTATGTTGATTTGAAGCAGTATGTCCATTAGGTGCATTTTGTCCATTATGTCCCAGCTGATTCATTGGTCTGGCTGGCGATGTATTTTGATTCACTGGTGGAGGTAAATCGAATGGATACGGTGTTGGCAGCCGCATAGGACCCATTGTGACAGGCGGTGGTTTTTGATTAGAGGGTGGGGGTGGCGGTAATGGGGGTGATGGAACATCGAAATCGGGCGGTAATGCCGGGACATCGGTAATTCTTGGTGGACCACGATTGTTAATCCTAGTGGTGAGTGGTCTTAGAGGTCGCCCACCAACGGACGGCGATGTATTAGCTTGAACGTTTACATTGCCATTGAGTAACTTGACGATACCAGTTATTATATCTTGAATGTCAGGGTTGGACTGTCGCGGTCGGCCCGCCGGTACTTGCTTGGCGGTGATAGCAGACGGCCTCGCTGCTTCCTTCCTCGCAGTTTGATCTGAATGGGGCTCCAACAGTTGCCTCGCCTGTGGAGCCCCAGAGCCTTCCCCCGACAGCTTTCCTTCATTGAATGCAATATCAGTAAAGCTGACTGAGTTATGCTTGACTGTCCTGGATGGGTGGATCACCTTTCCACCTCGTCCCGATGAGCCTACTTCATTTGAAACAATATTATCAGCGACATTGTTAAAGTGAATTAGGTCGTCGTATGACTTGACTAGGATGGGGTCAGCAGATCGCGGTACCCGTAAAGTTTCCCCTTCTTCAACTTCATGCTTGGCTATTATCGTAGACTGAATGTCTGCAGACGCAGTTTCCATTTGATTGGCATTTTCCTGTTGTCCATTCCGAGCGGATTTGGGCGAAATGTATGAGTTTGAATATAAATCATCTAGACCTAGAATGCCAAGATGGACATCAGAATGATGAAGTAGTCAATAGAAATTGTTGTTTATTTTATAATATATTATAGGAATTTCGGATAGGACTCCAGCCGATCTTGTGAAGTGATGTGGATAAGCGTATGATTAAGCTGACCGTGCGGAATTAGGATGTCTTCGTTTCACTCTCATGAATGGCTGGTAGTTTGGTCGGCCGTAACATAACGGACACATTGAGTCATACAAGCAAATAATAACAACGTATGTACATACGAATTCCACACACACACAAAATAGATGTGTACACATAATAACGGGACACGTAATTCTTAGGCTTGAGGAGACAGAGTCAAGATTGCTCGTAGGCTCGTAGTCATGACTTGACCATTCAACACTTGTTAACTTGATATTGCACTTGAAGAAAAAGGTGAGCAACAGGTAGCCTGGAATGCTTAAAAACAGGCATTCATGGGAAAATAATAATTCCCAAGTGAAAATTTTCACATTCTCTGCAAGAATAATATTCAGCAATTTCGGTGGCATTTTGATGTAGATATACAATTATGCTCTAGTAGGGTAAGTGGATTGGGTAAGGTAATGGGACATTCCATGTTGTTCGTGTTGTGGCAACTGAAACAATATTCAAAACCCAAAAACTCCCATGGAATCTGCTTGTTTCTAGGTCATTTCGAGCAGACATCTCACGTGCCTCTTCTGAGCTGCGATCTTCCTGTGGCTGTTTTGCGTTGCTTTTGTGTTAATACCTTCGACACGCCTCGTACTCGGCGATGCCGTTGCCCGAAACGTCTTCAGACCGAATCGGAATTAATTATGTCAAAAGGTTACTGAGTTACCAGCACTCTGCACTCGGCGAACTGTTGCATCCGTTAAATGCATGCCAGCAGCAGGAGGATGCGCCATGATCGCAGCTGCTTAAGTCATGCATACCTGCATAAACTTTACAATTGGTATATAACTTTACCACTGAAATGGTCCCAACACAATATGTCTAAGTTTTGTTCGGAGCTTTTTAATAAAGTATGAAGCTCAAACTTTAGCGTTTGTTTATCCATTATTTTCAAATTGGATTGCCATGTTGATGAATACTTTGTTACACTTGTCGTGGACGATTAAGTTTGTAATAAATTTCAAAAGTTGGGAAATTTTACGACTCATTCTAGATTCAACTATCTTATTCGGAATCAAGGGTTGGTTTCATTTTATACTTCCACGCCAGGTTATTTGTCATTCTAAATTAATTCCAAGATAACTAGTTAAGTTACATCAGACTAATGATATTTTTCTGCAATAGACTCCATACGAATATAACATTTAGGAGAATTTTCTTATATTTTTTATTTAAAGCAAGCATAAAAAGATTTGTAAGAAATTTCCAAATTCATTTCCACTATTGTTTCGTACTCACATTGTAGCACATGTTGATGACACTGCAGTGCATTGTATTAAAACAACAAAAATCCATATTGCACAGAATGTTTTGTAAAAGTTTCTAAATTTCCCATTTGCCAGCATTCAAAACATTTATAAATTAAAGCCAGCACCGTCTGTCACATGCTCAGCTCATTGTATGTATAATTTAATGAGGCATTAATTGAATAATGAACGTAATTAGGAATACAATTACTGCGATCAACGGTTTTAGTTGTAATCTATGCTGAGCGGCAACATGCAACAATAAATTACGAATACTCCATTTTTAATCGCTCATCCCAATGGCATACAATTATTAATTATCGCTTGCATTAGTGCAGTGTCCAATCAGTTGGCGATTTTTAACGGTGTATTCAGCAGGCGATCATATGCTCTTTGTTTATTCGACTCGGTGGACCCGTTTACTTCTTTGGATAATACAGTATTTGTTGCGTATGTTGTTTCAGATAGCTGCAGGTTGCGTCGTTTAGGCGTAACACTTGTAGCTATATTTATTGCCCGGAATTCCGTTTGATATGATAATTACCAACATTCGCCACGGCCTGTCTGCTACGAAGAATATTTATCTATTAGTAAACTGTATCCATCTTGTTCGCGAAGCGAGGTAGAGTTAGATAATGTATTATTCATCGAAACGTTACTTAGACTCTTGGTGGATAAAATCAGCAACCAGTTGGTGTATGCCAGGAATGTTTATTATACTCTATGATTTCTTTCCAACAGGTCGTTGTGTTGGTGTGCATCCTTGGATTATCGTAATTTTCTCGCATTTATTACACTCTTTGGCGATTAAACTTTTTATTGAATTTGAACACTGTTATTTCCAATTATTATTATCTCATTGTGCCGGTTTCTCTTCGTTTTTCTCGCCGATGAAGGAGAGGGAACAATTGCATGGAAATTTGCATCACTGCACGCAAGAAAAATCAAATGCTCGCTGCACTACATCGAGCAATCAATGCCTAGCATCACTTTTTGTTTGCATCTCTTCTTTTCTTGAGTGAAACCAATAGCAATTATGCCGTACCAGTTTAGTTGCCATTTTTCTTGCGAGCGTATGCAGAAAGAAATCACAATCAAGTGCAGAACTCAAGAAATTACTTCTTTTTAATTACACAATAAACTGTACTTGATTGTGTGTTGAGATTGGTAGCAGCAAGGCGAATGTATTGTTCTTTGTGTAATTAATAAGTTATGGTGCATTAATGTAAACATAGTGCTATTCGTTTTCTACATTCATTTCTACATTGACATGTCATCGTTAATTATTCTTTATTTCCGGCGAGTCAGAAACGAAAAGCACCAGATGATCCAAAGTTGATAATTTTTATACAGTTACCAACCGACCTCGTCGAGCATGAGATGCCATATCCCAAGTGCCGCAATAAGTGGTTTAAGTTGGTTGCAAGCCTTGTCAGTATGTGTACGAGCACTTGTAACGCTTGTAATCCAAGCTATCTATGGCCGAGGTATACTCGTCCATCGATCGAGCGGCTTTCTTCAATGTAGTTTATCTATTCAATAGTTGATTTCCGAAGTGCGCAACAATGCATTGTGTTTGATTATGCAGACAAAGTTCGTTAAGCATGATCGCTAGCGCGTGCAACGAAAACGTTTTAATTACTTTTACTCCCAAAGTGCTGCAAGTCGCTATTTCTTTGTACTACTCCCGCGAATAGCTAAGCAAATTGCAAGAATTAGCAATAACAATTGGAGGAGCTGAATAGTTTTCAATGGTGCTTATATTGTATTGGCAATGTTTAATGCATTGGAAGTGAAATTATGAGCAAAAGTTATCAAATACATTCCATATCGTAACACATGTCTGGTATTATTATTCAAATTGCTTATGCTATCTACGAAGCTGCGATTTCATACCTGGACTCTATCCAGGTGGGAGCTGTTGTAGTTTAGCGATTTTTTATTTGCCACGGTTATTATTATCGCCTCGAAGCACACTTCATTTATACGCCTCACGTTTGCTCTCTGGGCTGTTCCCGGTCCCTTTCAGTTTTCATTTCTTCCATTCCTTGCCCGAGCTTTGTGCAAGAGGAAATAACGTCTTTCCGCTATTCCAACGTCCACATGCGAATAAATGCACCTGTGCATGGTGAGGACCGCTCTGTGGCTGGAATGGTTCGAGACAGGCAGAAGTTGATTTAATTTGATACCGGTGGCACACGCACAGATAAATTAAGTAAAATTGTGCTTCTTTTCTTCCTGTGCGCAGCATTATGTTGGCCGGATTAAAAAGTAATTAGTGTGCGCGCATGCACCATAAGTACGGTTATGTTTTAATTAAAATGCGCAGCCTCTTCAATAACAGCGAGATTTTCTTGCTTTAACTATTCGCACCAGAAAAATATATAAAATGTGCTATTTATTAAGCGAGTGAGGAGGATATTAAAATAACTCTGTGTTAATATTCTTCCCCTATTTTGATGTTTTTGTTGCGATGACATTGCAATAATTTAAAATAGTTATTTACTGCGTAGATTATTATTAAAATAATAATAACATTTTGCCTCTATTTGATGGATTTGGTGCATATTTTCTATACTTGCTTTTCTATTAAATGTGAATAGCAAACTTTCAGTGCTAATTGGGTCGGAGTGAATCAGCGAATAAAATGTTAGCGTGTTGTGCACACACATACACACACACACACACGTGCATTAAAATTTGAATAATTCAGAGGAAATTGTTCAGTTTGTTCGTTTTAATATAGTGTACATAGCGGTCCAACAAATTCAAATATTCGTGTCGTGTAGTATTGCATAGAGGAGTGGGCAAACCAATGGATATTTGCAGCTCTTTGAAGTGCTGAAGTGGATGAAAATTTCCGTATCTTGAAACCACGACGATGCGACGGATTTAAGCTACACACGCTTCTTTCTTGACTTTACGAATGAGTCCACTTGAGATGGCTCAAATTAGGGTACTTAAGCGACAATAGAGAAAGAGGATCGTACACCAAACGAAGACAACGTTTTCCACTTGCAAACAAAAGTAAATCATTCATCATTATTCTTAATCCCCGTCGTAATCGTATGCCGAGCGTAGGGTTTTGTGGTGTGTGACTGTGAGAGAACTGGTACCTATGCCGGTCAAAGACTGACACCGTATTCGACCTTCCCACCAGTGGTCACCAGTAGTAGCTTGACCGCTGGTTTAGAAGGATGCAGACTTCCCTTGGGTTAAAACTGCAATGCCCCCAACGGACACGTTAGCTGGAGATGAACCCGCAATCTACCCACTCACAAGGCAACACATTGCCACATGTGCTACTATGGAGGTTGATACCTTCTATAATAAATATAATTATTTTGTATTAACTTTTGTCCAGCACAAACATTTTGGTAAGGCTTTTTGTACGTTTGTTTCAATGCAGATGCATATCTTCTGCGTATAAATGTTTTTACATCATTTCGGTTTCAAATGGACGCCTTTGGATGCGATGAGCATAAACCACATTAATGCAACGCTCAATTGAAACTCATAATTAACGATATCATGGCTATATGTATTTAGTATTGATTTTCTGTACTATGCTTGTAGTGCGTGAAGTAGGGTAGAATTTATTTGTTTCATCTCATTGAGTATTATTGAAAGACAAATTCTCACAGTTTGTTCCCAGTTCAATACAATAGTATTAATAATATTTACTTTTCAATTTGTATTTTTCTTGTGTATTGATTATGATAGCAATATAGGTGGAGTGAATGCGTGAAAAAGTTGGTATAACTATAAACAAGTGAAATTGACTTTCACAATTTAGCAATTAGCGCGCCCACATGTACCGATTAGGTATGTGCGTAGCACACGTCAACATCAAGTCGCAATAGTAATAACTAACAGAGAAATTCAAATTATTTGATGTACTTTATGAAATTGTAGGTCTTGAAGCAACCTAGTTTTGATGCTTTTTCTTCTTGGAACTTTTTCTTCTTCTTTTCTTCTAAAACTTGCTCTGAATGCAAATAGCTTTATATTATATTTCCGATAACATTTCGTAAATCATGCACATTTTATTGTGTGCATTGCACACACGTAGACGTTGAATATCCTTAAATCCGTAAAGCAACCGACTTTCTTCTAATCTTTAAACTACACCAACCGTGCAACAATGCACATCATTTATTGTTGCGGAGTAGCGCTCATTATGCGCTGATGTTAAGCACTTGAAAGTCTGTGTACAACGGCGTGCAATAAAAAAGTGTAAGGTTATTAAATTTCACCAGGAGTTAGGAATTAAAACGATTATATTTAGTGTAAAATAAGTGACCGATACATATTTCTAATTGAATGTTTTCAGGTAACAGGTGCAGGTTGTCAAGCTAAACATAACAATTGAAATGCAAATAGAGATTTCGCGTCGATTGGCAGATGTGAAATGCAAACGCGTATTGAAAACGTAACCAATTAGGCTAAGCCAAGTGGTCCAAATCTAGAATTCTAGAGTATCCAAACAACAGAGTGAAACTGTTATGCCACAATTTCATTTTATTGGAAGGAACAGAATTGGAAATTCTGGAATTACTGACAATAAATAAATAATTTAATGACATTGCTTTGTAAACTAATAAGCCACCACCGCTCCTTTCAAAATTGCAAACGTCTTGATTTAACTCAACCTAGAAATTTAGCCAGCATTTTTTGATAACCAGGTTTCTCTTTCGTTCTGTTGCAGGATTGCGACATGACTTAGTCACCAAGCTTGCGTATTTCACGTTTGATTTGTCAACGCTTTTACTTTTTGCGCTCGCTTTATTTCTGCACGTTGCAGTTCCGGAATCACTTCCATTCATATTGGCGTCATTAGTTATTACAAGTGTGAGTCATCGATTCTGCAAAGAAATTGGAAAAACTCAGCCATAACGAAAAGGAAGAAATTGAAATTCTAGAAAGAAATAAAACATACTTTGGAGGACACTTGTAGGTTCTTTGAAGAAAATCCAGAATACTAGGATTTATTTTAGAAATATTAAACAAATTCATTCAATCGACACAATTCAATGACTTATCTTGTGCTTTTTTGATGAACATTCTGTCATCACCAATGCAGATATTCTCTATCTTCTGTACCATTTTTAGCCTCACATTTTTATCTCGTCGACAAAAACATTTTGTATTTTGGTACTTACTACTCGAGACTTTGCCCACTTCGCTTCCATTTGCATGCTGACTGCGCTCAACGCTCGAGTTTTCTGGGCGGGATGCTTTCCGCGGTGAGGTCTGTAGCATTTTTGTCGGCGTTGTTTTATTGTAACAAGGTGCATTGTGCTGTTGTACTGTTGTGGTGTTACGACTTGTATTAAAAGTATATTGTTCTCACTCTTCGGCGAGGATTTGACGTGACGGATTTGCCAACTTTCTATTCTCTTTCCTGCGCCCACAAATATATGCTTTTTATGCATGCAACGAAAATCATCTGTGGTTGTACGACACAAGAAACCAATTTTAAAGGTGCGCAAAT
>JAODGC010000006.1:483185-496366 GCA_027574925.1 Ecitoglossa quadriceps
TATATGCTTTTTATGCATGCAACGAAAATCATCTGTGGTTGTACGACACAAGAAACCAATTTTAAAGGTGCGCAAATTCAAGTAGAATTGCCATATGGCTAAGTTAATTATGCTTATAAGTTAAGTTACCTTACTCTAAATAAATACCAATAATTCTAAAATTGCTTTTGAATAAGGATAGGCCCATGTAAGAGTAGATCTGTTCCATTTATCAACAAATTAAATAAATTCAGCAACTTGTGCATGCACTCTGCGCATCACAGTCGTATCCGAATTATTAAGAGCGTGAAACCCAATTAAACTTTATGGTGAGCGCTTTTAATTGCTATCAATTCATAGAAATTTATAATAATCTATTTCTTCCAGATGTTTCAATGCAATAAAGCTCATTGGAATTTGAGTACCCACTTGAGTGATAGATGATGAAAATACTGGTATCCGATAATTTCGTATTAATAATCATTTTAGTTGGAATGGTCTAATGGATAGGATAATAATATTAA
The DNA here is from genome assembly GCA_027574925.1 of Ecitoglossa quadriceps. Classification (NCBI taxonomy): domain Eukaryota; kingdom Metazoa; phylum Arthropoda; class Insecta; order Coleoptera; family Staphylinidae; genus Ecitoglossa; species Ecitoglossa quadriceps. The sequence continues at coordinate 483,689 of JAODGC010000006.1, forward strand.
TTATTAATTAATCTTTGAAGTTACCTATGTTGTTTCCAATAAACGTGGCAAAAATGCACGCAAAAAAGACGCCGACGATCGGTGATCGGCGATACTCGGCTGCCATTTCTCTATTCGAGGTCAATCACATCGCATTGCCCTGAAGACGTGTTAGCATTGAGCCTCGTGCGCAACCTTCGCCTTAGGTTTTTCCGAAATATCTCCAATTGACTAACTATTATTATCGAGAGAGTAAATCAGCTTAGTCCACTGAGGGTAATCCAATTGGAACACAATACACTTGAGTCAGTTTGGAAGGCACTCACTGCTAGCTTAGAAATTGCAATTGCTTCAATTATTTATTTAGTAGTGGTATAACAATATTCTGTGCTGTTTTAGTTCTTGCTTTGTGTGGAGGAAAATGCAAAGTGCTGGGTTCGGTTGTGCTGCACGTTCACGAGGTAATTAGGTCAGCGCAAGGCGTTCACGCAGTGTACCAACGTTCTTCAGCCAAATCCGTAACTAGCTTTACAGTACTCCCAATGATCCCAATACTTTTAAGCACTGTCCCAAAATGACGCCAAAAGTCTTACGTTAATAGATTCGGCGCAGTTTAATTTTGCAGTGTCTGGAAGTCCTTCTTAGTGCCCTACTGGTTAGTTAAGTCTGGTCGCAAATTGATGGGCGTACGCGCGAGCAGCGCGCAAGAACACTTGCGGAGGACTGCTGCCTGGCCCCAGCAAGAAGCACGCCGATGGCAACGAAGAGCGTATAACGGATTTTCTGAGTCTGACTTTCTGACGTTCAGTGCGTGTGACGTCCATGGTATGAGCATGCTTTTTCTTCCTCGCACAAGGTACGCAAGCCAGAGCTACCTAAAACTGTCTTTGGTCAGGTAGGCGCGTCAGGTACCATCAGGTGCTAGATGCCAGAATAGGATTGAAGTGCTCGATGATATTGGAGCCATTGCGTAGTTTATGGCTATAGATGTTTTGCTTGTGGTGATTGTGGTTGTAGCGAAACCTGGATAGGTCGGCCAATTACTTGCGACGATCGAAAGGAAACTGATTGGAATTTACGCGATGTTTGCTTATTCCAAGTTCGCGTCTAGAGTCTCTGAAACCGCTCATAACCGGAGACATTCCGGACATTCCAAGTTGTTGAATATTTCTTAGAGGTAGACATAGCTTTTTAAAGTGTTTCTAGCCATTTTATGCAAAAAGGTATTTTGAACTGGCTGAAGTTATGTCTTGAATTTTTACTACCACTCGAATACGATTATCATACCTCATTTTTAAAAATTGCATATTGCACATTATTTTTTGGCTTTTTTTCTCGATTATTTTCTCATTTGGTATCCCTATCTACCCAAAAGGCAACTCTGTCTTCTGGTAGAGGACGCGAGAAAAGTCTGGGAACCTGCTCTAGGTCTTTTGGTCCTAACTGCTACGTAGGCCAATTGGATAAGGTTTTAATGATCAGAGTGGTTTGCACCAGAATCGTAGTCAGTCACGAGAAACCCTTATAAATTGAGAGCTAAACTTAATTAGTAATCTGAGATATTTGTGCCAAAGAGATATTTTTCTTGTGAGTTTCTATCAATTAATGTAGAGATCAAAATAGCCATAAAAGGGTCGTACCTACTTAAAATACTATGCGAAAAAAATGATCTTAGTATTATTGTGTAAAACCCATATTTCCTAATTCAACATAAATCAATGTAACTAATGGCATTGATTTTCATGCGGGATGAAAGTCGGCTCTCTCTTTGTACCATATTGTTATAGCCGTGCTGCTTCAACTTGCTTTGGAACAATAATAATATTGCAATTTTATATACTAACATAGGAAACATCAAAAGACCCAGTGCAGAAGGTATAAAAGTCAGTACATAAAAAACTTTTACGATCTGTTAACTATGATCAAGATTTTAGAAATTATTTTTATGGTTCGATTTAATTTCTTGCATGAAACTGGAAAATAATTGAAAAGTCAGTGAGGAAAAACAAAAAATGAAAAAAAAAACGAATTTTATTTTAAATCGGAATAAAAAACAAATGTATAGATGTCGCCTGAGTTAAAGCTAAACCTTTGAAGCGTTAGAAGTATGAATCACCTGTATTTGTAAACACCTGACCGCAGGCTAACCATGTGTTGCCAACAATGCTTAATACATTTGCACATTTCGGTGAGGTAGAGTTATTGCGAGTGTGACGTTTCAGTAACTATTTGTGAGTGTTTCGTTGATCTTGGATGGTTACGGAGTGTTTGATATTTATTGTGTTAAGATTAATTTATTTTGGCACTTCAGTTTGATTGTTTTCATTTACAACATAAATTATTTAGAATACATTTAATGCCACTGTATAAATGAAAAAACACTACATCAAAACAATCAAACTGAAAGAGTCAAGATGCCGTAGACGTAATATTAAGTTAGTGTTAAAGTAAATTTATGGCAATACAGTAACTATTTGTACTTGTGTCTTAAACTAGTATGTTAATACATCAATTTCGCAGTGTACATATCAAAGACACATAGTGGGATAGGTAAGTGGAACTATATATTCATAACATATTGCAACAACATCTAAATTTTCCAAACGTATCATGATTCATTGTAAACAATTTGCATGAATATATTAACAACGAGGATTATAAAGCGTTAAATTTTCTTTTTTTGGTTTAGTTTTGCGTTAAATTTAGCGACTGTGCTCATCATCGGTAATTAATTTTTGCAAACAAAATAATTATTTACCTGCGGTATAATTAATATATGTTTAGGTAGGTTAAGTATTGCGTATATGATATATGCAAATATAATTGTTTACCGTAAATGTAACGTTGTTAGTAAATTACAAATATTACGGATTAATGCCTAATCGATAATAAGTACAATTTAATTAGCTTAATTATTTAATTCGTATGTGCATCGTCTATTTTTAACTATTACCGTATACCGGTTGTTAAATTCATCAGTACCGCTGATATATAACAGTATAATGTTTCAGTAAATATTACATAGTTTGAATTAATTATTGTTTAATTAGTTTTGTTGTTACATCTGCTCTAATACCATATTTTTATTTAATACTCTTATTAAGAAAGTACTTTGTAAAGTATGTTGTAAACTTTAATGGTTTATATTGCAGCCAGCTGAAGTAACGGCTCGTTGGTCTAGGGGTATGATTCTCGCTTCGGGTGCGAGAGGTCCCGGGTTCAAATCCCGGACGAGCCCGTTCGTTAGTTTTATTTCTTTTCATTACACAATAATATTGTTTATGCATAGTTTGCTCTGCATCCCTTCAAAAAAAGTCGTGGAGTGTCCTTTTAACCAACCTTCCCGCATACACCAACATTTCCCCTTTATTATTACACTCAACAAAATTCGAACAAGCCCCCTGAATATGCATTTCGTTGTCGGGTCCTTTAATTTATTAGGCATTTAAACACGTTTAATGTGGTTCATTAGGCTTTATTTCATAACGTTGCAGTCCGTTTACATATAAAACCACATGTTGCATAATTTTCATTAGCAATTGCAAATATTGTACTTTATCAACTTGTACATCAATAATATATGTTGCAGTAATTAAACACTAACATTTGTATTTGAGAAACCACCACAAAATCACCTCAATACATTTCGCCTAAACCGCAACAACAGTTTATATCACAATAACTTAGTTGAATAATTGATTATTTACAATGAGATTATCCACCAAAGTGGAACAGAGTTACGCATAAAAATAAATGCAGATACCGTGAGTATTCGCGTGAATGCATTTCAATATAATCAAGCACCAATTACATTTATATTAATGTACATTTGTAAATTGCCTTTGGTGCTCATAAACTTTCTTGTATCTGCATTTGACTGACTTGACAATATGATCATGTCATTGAGAACGGCTTAAAGTTAGTTAAACTTATATTTTATTATCATATTTTTGGTATATTGACTCTCTCACCCATCACAAGTAACTTATTTGACCAGAAGCCACCCACTTTCAATTACGCAAGAATATGCCGGTTTATATCTATTAATCGGCTGGACAGGTTGGCAGCCATCCGCAAGCTCGAAGGTATTCGGTGATAATGTCCTTCAGTGTAGGTGGTTCATCAGTACCATTGCAAAGCGATTCATCTAACTTTCGCCGTTTTCCATTTGAATTTATGTTGTCCTGTTAACAAGATTAATTTGAATCATAGAACATCATTTAGCAGTTTAAAATACTTACAAGTATAATCATGCATTTCAACATTCGGTAATGCACTGGTAGCAGACTTAAAATTGTGCAAAACTGAAATTGAAGATAATTAAATTGTTGAACAATATAAATATTCTGCGGTAATAAATCACCTGTAATTCGGTTAATGTAAGTAAATTTGCTTTTGGTAGAGTGGTGATTGGCGGTAGTTTTAAATTATTGAGCTGACTGCAACTACAACCACTACTTCCAGGCGCGTCGCCGTGATGGAACGTGGATCTTTCGTCGATTGAACCGTGATTTGCCTCGGCGTTTCTAAATTATAGAAAGAAAACAAATGCAAAAATAACTTAACCATCCCAATTATTGTTCGGATAATAGATCGCCTTTCGGTTCAATTCATACCCGTTTTCTGAGTGGTCCTCGTCTGTTTGTCTGAAGCCACTGCTGCCCTAAGTGAAATGCAAACTGATACAATCTGGGTCTGTTTACATTTGCCTGCACACATACAAATGACAAATGTTGTACCAACATGAAATATCAACCGTCAAGTCTTGAATAATTGGTTTTAGAAGAAACTAGCATGATAATTCCAAACATTGTGGAACTAATAAACTTGCATTACTTTCCTATAGTTCATATGGACTTGACGATCGGTTACTTCAACCCTAATGTTAACACAGATATAACGTTCTTATAGTCTTACGGATTTTCGTTGGTGAACATGCTGTTGGTTTTGGAAAGCAGCATGTTGCTCATAATGCACAATTTCATCCTGTGTCGTTAGTCCCAAACTTCGATATTTAAGCAACTCCGAGAGTCTGTGCCTCAGCTCCCTCTCTTTTTCCATACTCTCAATCAGTCTTTGATGCTCCCCTGATGTCAAGAATTGACTGTAAATCCGCATCTTATACAAAAACTCCCTAAAACACAGACAATTAAAAATTTCGCGCTTGGTGCATTCCAAATTCGCATACTTTTGCTTTGGATTTATATCTGCCCTCTGTTCCTTATTGCCTTCATCTGCATAAAACTTTGCAACCAATTGGTAGTCCCTGACATGACGTTTTCGTCGATTCCGCTCTCTTAATCTTCTTGTGTACATATCAATCTGCGCTAATTTCAATGCTTTTTCCATTTCAGTATCTTCATTCATTTTCAACTGTATTGAAGAAACAAGTCGCTCTGCTTCATAGTCATACTCCCTTTCAAAATCATCTCGATGGGCAACATATCCCAATTGAGCTGCTTCCTCTGGTGATGCATCAATTGGAGGTAGCCTTGATGTAATCTCTGGAGCCAGAGGACCTTTATCAGGTGAAGTATGATCTGTCAGTACAGGTCGACAATCCCCAATTTCATTCCATGTTGCTCTTCCAATTTTGCCATCAAAATATCTGGACATATACTTCTCTTTGACTTCTTCAGGTGTTCTTGTTTCAATTTGACTGCTGACAAATTCCCAACTCCCAAAGCCACATAGGTCCATAGCCTCAAGCAATTGGAGCTCTTCTTCTCCTGTCCAGTTATCTTTACTTCCAAATACACCTTCTGCACATGGTTCCTTAAATTAATTATTTCAGGTAAGTGTTGTTCAACTTCTTGTTTTTAAACTTACAATAAGTCTGTAGGAATGATTACATTTATGTGTGCCAATTTCTGCACCTCCACTGAAGCACTAAGAGAAACCAAAATAATTTATAAATATTTCCCAGTATTTGAAATTGCCTCTTCTGTAACTCTTATCACCCACCAATAAACGCCAAGCATCGACCATTTACGGTCACGTGATGCAGTACGTTTTGGTGTTTTGACGACTTACCTGTAGGCATATATCGAAATCTATGCATTCGCAGCATTGTACCCGTACCCCATTGATTTCCTCCATACAATACGTACATTTTACTGGAAGCAAGGCTACAATTAAATTATAATTAGCGAATATTGTTGCGAATTCTGGGGTGATTATTATTATAATCGATTTTACTTACCATCCATTTTTGCTACGTCAGCGCAGATGACGCCAACTGCGCGTATTTATTGTAGAACCTAGTGGACGCAGCTGGCTCGGCGCTGCAGTTGGCGCGAGTGGCGAACGGTTTAGGGTTATTTGTACTTACTGAATTCTATTGGTAATACTATCAAAAGGAATATTCAAATTTGAATAATACATGTTTATTGAATACTAGTTGAATAAATTTATAAACGCAACCTCATGAATTTGACCTAAATTTGTAGTAAAATAATAATAAATTGTTTCATATAACCTTGAAGACAAATCTAATAAATTCTATTTTTGTTATATTTCTTACATATAAAGGAGTTAATTAAGAATGATTTTTGCCTAATAATATTACAGCGTTTTCAATAGCAACAAGTAAGTTCATATTAGTAGTTTAGTAGAACGGACTAATTGTTATTTGCATGTGATGCTCTACTATATGTTTCAGGATATCTGAAGTTTTTGAATGAAGCTGAAAGATGTATAGAATTAGAGCACTAGTGAAACATTCGGGCGGGCTTCTATATTGGCTACAGATAAATTCTTTTCAATAACTAGATGGAATCTACTGTACAGTCTTTGTTTTGCAGATTTCTATAATTTTACAGTTTTGAAAACTGACTTCAAGAGGTCTGTACTTTCTAAGCATTCTACTATCATATTTTTTACGCGCTTCCACTAATAGCATTAGCAAGTGATAGCATGCTTAATGGAATACTAAGTGTGTGCATTAATTTAATTAATATATTAATTTTAAAGCAACTTATACAAAATTAACTGATAAAAATATTTACATCACACTTAGAAATAAAAATTAATGTATAGTAAACAACATTTTAAAAAATATTTTTAGGCTAAAATAGAAATTGTATAAAAATTATACTATGATCCAATTGGTCTTTCTTTACGCATATAAGGATGTACTGCACAAAACTAATTTATGCAAAAATGTACTTAACGATAGTATAAATATATAGAAATATTTTACTTATTTCAACAATTTCATTAGATTGGGCGAGTTTGGATATGTGCATAGGAAGTCAGCAGCGTTAAAAGTCCACGGACAAGATACTGAGAAGTCGGAAATACGTGAGTGCAATGGTACGAATACTATGCGCTATACACTATGATAGAACAGACACGTGCTAGTCGCGTGCTCGGCCAGCGTGATTCGACAGGTACACCAGATATAGAGTAATTGCGTGGTTTGCTATTGTTTATACTGCGCTTATTAGTATTACTTCGCCCGTCGTCCGGTGCATAAGCCTCTCTCTCTCTCTCTCTCTCCACGCTTTATTATTTGTGATTGCCACGTAAATAAATTATTTGCAAATGGAACGGTTTCTGTGCCAGTGACCATCATCTATTGCAATCTAGGATTAATCAACATGTCTGCAACCAATCAATCAGTCTGGTATACCTAAAGTGAGTAATCCTTTTTTATTGCACGTTTCTTGCTTCCAAATTTGCATAAGTAGAGTAGTAAGTAGAGTGCATTGTCGTTGAACCGTAAACACATTACATTTTGGAACAACATGGCAAACATTTAAAAATTGTAATTTGCAATTCAGATTAAAGCAAATCTTAATTTTTCTTCCTCTTGTGCGTTATTATAAGTTATGCTCAGATTAATTGCAGTCAAACCTAAGTCATATTGTTTTCTTTTACATTTTGCTTTGCTTCAAATAAAGATAGAAATTTTGCAAAACGCGCGCCGGGAAATTTGCAATATGTCAGAAAATAATAGGGATAATATACATTTTAAACATGCATTTTGTAGCTAGAGAATTGTTTGTTCCTACTAACTTTAAACAACTTATTAAAATGCTTGGAAATACCGTAAAATTGGAAGCAAGGTTAGGTATTTTTTGAAATTTTGCAAAACACGCGCCAGGAAAATTGAAATATCTCTGGGAATAATAGGGAAAATTTAAATTCTAAACATATATTATGTAGACCAAGGATTGCTTTTTACTATAAAGTGAAAACAACTTTTTTGAAATGCTTGAAAATACCTTACAATTGGGTCCAAACTTAGGTATTTTTTTGATTTTTGCAAAACACATGCCAGGAAAATTGCTATATCTCAAAAAATAATAGAGATATTATAAATTTAAAAAGTGCGTTTTGAAGATAAAGAATTGCCTTTTTCTACAAAGTCTAAACAATGTTTTTGAAATGTTTTTGAAATGCTGTAAAGTTGGGTCCAAAATTAGGTAACTTTTTGATTTTTGCAAAACACGCGCCAGGAAAATTGAAATATCTCAGAAAATAATAAGGATATTATAAAATTTAAACGTGCATTTTGTAGATAAAAAATTGTTTTCTACTAAAAAATCTAAACAACGTTTTTAAAAATTTTGTAAATGCTCTTAAATTGGGTTTAAAATTAGGTAATTTGTTGATTTTTGCAAAACAGGCGGCAGGAAAATTGAAATATCTCAGAAAATAATAGGTATATTATGAATTTTAAACATGCATTTTGTGCATAAAGAATTACTTTTTCCTACAAAGTTTAGACAATGTTTTTAAAATGCTTGGAAGTGCCTTAAAATTGGGACCAAAATTAAGTAATTTTTTGATTTTTGCAAAACACGCGCCAGGGAAGTTGTAATATTTTAGAAAATAATAAGTATATTATAAATTTTAAACATGTATTTTGTACATAAAGACTTGCTTTTTCCTACAAAGTTTAGACGACGTTTTTGAAATACTTAGAAATGCCCTAAAAATTGGTTCAAAAATTAGCTAATTTTTTGAATTTGGAAAAGCCGCGCTAGAAAAATTGCAATATTTTGGGAAGCATTTAGAATATTATAAATATTCAACTAATATTTTGTAACTAAAGACTTACTTTTTACAACAAAGTTTAAGTGACGTTTTTAAGGTGTTTGGAAATACCTTAAAATTGGAAGCAAGGTTAGGTATTTTTTTGATTTTTGCAAAACACGTGCCAGAAAAATTGCAATATCGTCGGTAATTATTGGGATAAAATAAAGTTTAAACATACATTTTGTAGCTGAAAAGTTGCGTCAAATAACCATTTTTAAACGTTTTTCTAAAATCATTGAAAAGACTCTCAAATTAATACTAAATCAACTCGACAAATTGTACTTTCGGCAGTGCATTGCTGTACTTCGCATAAATAATCGCTCTTATACTATCAGTGTTCAACAGCACGCTTCCAGTCACGTACGATAGTTGCGGTCTCCATACGCTTTTGAAAGCAGCGCGTATTCGTACTCCTTCCTTGCACCGCGCTCAGCGACCACATTGATTTTCTTTCTCTCTCGTAAACGTTGCAGCTAATCAAATGCAAAGCAACATGAGGATTTCTTCAAAACACGGTGCAGGAAAATTGCAATATCTCAAAAAATAATATAGGTATTATAAATTTTAAGCATGCATTTTGTAGATAAAGACTTGCTTTTTATCACAGAGTTTAAACAATGTTTTTAAAATGCTTTGAAATGCCTTAAAATTGGGTTTAATTTAAGGTAATTTTTTGATTTTTTTAAACACGCGCCAGGAAAATTTAAATATCTCAAAAAATATTAGATATATTATAAATTTGAAACAAGCATTTTGTAGATAAATAATTGCTTTTTCCTACAAAGTTTTAACGACGTTTTTGAAATACTTGAAAATGCTCTAAAAATTGGTTAAAAAATTAGCTAATTTTTTAAATTTTGCAAAACACGCGCCAGGAAAATTGAAATATCTCAGAAAATAATGGGTATAAATTAAATTTTAAAGTTGCATATTGTAGCCAAAGAGTTGCTTTATAGTAAAACATGCAAACAGAAATGAAAAAAATTCGGAAAATGTTATTATTGGAGTCCAAAATTGAGTCATTTTTTGATTTTTGCAAAACTTGCGCTAGAGTAATTGCAATATCTCTGAAAATAATAAGGTTAAATTAAATTTTAAAGTTGCATGTTGTAGCTAATAAGTTGTTTTATATTATAACATACAAATGGAAATGAAAAATATTTAGAAAATCTTATTATTGGAGTCCAAAATTGAGTCATTTTTTGATTTTCGCAAAACATGCGCAAGGGGAAATTGCAATATCTCTGGAAATAATAGGGATAACGTAAATTTTAAAGTTGCATATTATACCCAAAGAGTTGCTTTATACTACAACATGTAAATAGAAATGAAAAGTATCTAGGAAGTTTTACTATTAGAGTCCAAAAATGAGTGATTTATTAATTTTTGACATGCGCCAGGGAAATTGCAATATCTCAAAAAATAATAGGTATAATATACATTTTAATCATGTACTTTGTAGATAAAGAATTGCTTTTTTCTACAAAGTCTATCAGACGTTTTTGAAATGCTTGAAAATGCCTTAAAATTAGGATCAAAATTACGTAACTTTTTGATTTTTGCAAAACACGCACCAGGAAAATTGCAATATCTCTGGGAATGAGAGGGATATTTTAAATTTTCAACAAATACTTTGTAGCTAAAGGCCTTCTTTTTACTACTAAGTCTACCTAATTTTTTTAAACTGCTTGAAAATGCTTTAAAAATGGCTCAAAACTTTTTGCTGTTTGCAAAACACACGCGAGATAAATTGCAATATCTTAGGCAATACATCAGACATTGAAACTAATAGAACTAGTAGTTAAATACTTCTTATGTTGACTGTTAATGTTAAATTTATTTTTCTTTATTTTTAAGTTGATTGCTTTCAAAGTGTTTAATTATGTTTATATGAATAGGCTTGTAGAGATAATGTATTTGTACATAGATAGTTTTGATTGAGTTTTTGAGGTGCATTGGTAGCGGTAACATTGCCCTTGTTAATCCCTTGGAATGAAGTTTCACATTGTGTAGCAGGATTGCTGGCTTTGGTATATCAATGCATATGGAACGTTATATAGTGTAATAGGGTATAAAACAATAAAACTAACCAAAATTAAATCCAAAAATGTACAAATGGCAACGAGTTGATTATAAATACTTCAATTTATGTTAATAATTATTCTTCTTAGCAAAAACAAGTAATTATTCAATTGAAATAAATAGTTATTGTACATTATGATGTTCCACAAACGTTTTCCGGCTATTTAAATTCTGTAAGTAAAACAGAGAAGGAAACAGTATTTGGATGGTAGTAGAACGGTCAGACTGGTGTGGCTTCTGGTTTGCGTACAAGAAAACACTTTTTAATGGCTATCTAAAATCTATTACAGATTTTATTAGTTTTACAGATATCTACACTTTGGCAGATTTCTATGATTTTGTAGATTTCATAATAACAAGAAGAAGCTATCTACCACTGCAAGGTGAATAATAGAGGTCTGTACATGCTGAGCGTTCCACAATCCTATTTCTTACGCGCTTCCACTAATGCTTTAGCAAGTGACAACATGATTAATGGAACACTGCGAATTTACATAGATAGTATTCTCATAATACCTGGAAACAATCAGTAACAGAAAGAAAGTACTTCCTTTTGCATGATTATGAAGATGAAATATGTATCAACATGAAGTTACACTCAGTTTTTGTAATCAGACACATTCTGACTAATAAAAATAGCGGTCTGTAACTGCTTAATACATTAGATTCCATAGGAATCAATGAGTATTTTATTATATTGAGTATTAATTTTTTAAATTACGTTCACGTTTACGTTTATTATTAGTGATGGCTAAATCATCACTAATAATAAATTCGGTTGCATTTTGCAGCTCGCGCCTGAGTTTCAAATAGATAGTTAGAATGTGGTGGTACAATTGTTTTGTAGTGACATTCCATAGAACTATGAATATAAACCAACGTGTGGGCCTTGCGGGCCGAGAGTGTTGTTGATATTCAATTCGCTATATTCCAATTCTCATCTCATGATAAAACCATGTGCTTTGCAGTATCCGTAGTGATACGCAATCGATACAGCCGTACTATACTACACATTGGGAGTATTTCATTCAGAAACGCAATTTTATAAATATGCATATAGAAAAGGGCAGGCTAACTCTTAATAGGCTCACGTTCTGCGTTAGTGAATTTGCAAAATGATAAGAATTATTGTATACTATAAATAAAAAAACAATTCAGTCCAATTGTAAGAAATTTGGCACTATCTGGTTCGTCTGATTTTTGCACTAAGTGTGGTCAAGTGTTACAAATCTGAAGTTTACTGTCAAAGTGTACTATATCAGACAACACTATTGTGGGTATTCGATTGGTATGGTTGACAGGAGATAAGGATAGACCTTCCCACTTAATATCTACAATCAGAAGTCATGTCGGCAGGCATAAATAAAAACGATTTTAACGAGAATGGTTGATTAAAACTTAATAGTTATTTTTTCATTAAAAAAGACTTTATGTTTACTAAAACACTTGCTAATAATTGTGGATGTAACGTTTTAGGCTTGTTGCCTTATTCAGCATAATATGAAGAGTATAATATATGAAGGAATATATTGTTGGAACTTTAAAGCATTCTACATATAATTATTGAGTGGA
>JAODGC010000006.1:505790-550444 GCA_027574925.1 Ecitoglossa quadriceps
TATGGGTCTTCTGTAAAATTTTAAAAGGTTGGATGTTTAGAAAATGAAAATACCACAACATTACCACCAATTGTTTGTTCCGTTAATTATAATCTTAAGCTACTTACGCATCTTACAATTTCTACTATCCCAAAACATCATCACTAACCTCTAAGAAAAGTAGTTTCCTCTCACGCTGTTACTGAACTACAAATATTATTTGATAGAATTAACCGCACTGACTGAATGTTTCTCTGTATATTAGACTCTGCCATATTAATTTACATTTTGCCCTTGTTATTCTTACCTACGTGCTGGCGATTGGGTGTAATTTTGTTCGAAATTAACTAAATAAATTTTGCCCAAGTATGAATTGTAGGTGACATACTTTTTATGCCGTATTTGATCGTGGAGGTGATGAGGAGATGGAGGATTGGAAACTGGGAGCTGGAGTGGAACAAGAGACGTTGTGGGGTCAGTATGGGAGAGGTGGAGAGCGTGATCAGGATGCATAATTGGATGGCGGATATGGCGGCTGTTGTGGAGCGGGCTACTCAGGTGGATGTACTTTTTTAATAATGTATTGATTGTGGTGTTCTCATTGAGGGTGATTTATTCAAGGTTGCATCATGGGACTGAAACAATTATATACTATGTTGTTATTAATTATAGTGGTAATTTAATAAATAAAGTCCAATACCAATACCATAAAATAAATAACATTTGTTATTCACTTTAAAACCCAATTACTACTTTAATAAACAACAGTAATGTTTACCTGCTTATGATGAGTTCAATTCAATTAATCCATCTTGTTCAATATTTGACTTCCATTCCTTTAAACATGTACTCTTTTGTCCAAGCCATTGGCCCTATTTTCAAATTATACAACCATATTGGTATGCTACCTAACCTAACCCCATTCTCGCAAACTCTCTACAGCCAAAGCAAAAAAATCCTTTTATTCTGGTTCCTTCAACTCCTTCTTGCTCTCATTTGTCTCTACGGTATAACCTATCGTCTTCACCAAACCCACTTGGACTTAATCCTTCACATATGTCAGTTATTCTCAATACTAACCCTAAATTGGTCCCTAATTTATAACCTAAATTTCCTACAAATCAGCAAATTACAAAATGTACTGGATAAATTCCAACAAATCGATTGTGATCTATACATACACTATCGGTGTATTATTCAACAAGCATCAATTAAGGTTCACTCAATATGGTTTGGTGTCTACATTGCTTGGTATCTCTTTCTCGTGCTGATCTTTCTAACACAACGCGATGGAAAGGACGGCGTGTTTTACACTTCTGATATGTTGAACAAGTTTTACATGCATTTGTTTATTGCTTTGTATTTGTATACTTTGATATATCTAAGAAGAAGGTATAAAGTGGTCAATGCAAAGTTTGCAGAGATTGATGGAAGTTTAAAAGGGCAAGCTTATTGTAGTAGTGGGGGTATTCAAATAAAGCAAGTGCTGGAATCAGTGGAAGTACTCTTGAGGATTTATAGTAATCTAGAGGAGATTGTAAAGATGATCAATGGGTTATTCGGATGGGCCTTGTTGCTGATGTTCTTCCAGATTGTGATTTATGTTCTGAGAGTCATCAGTGTCCTTATGGTGGATTTGGCGATTGGAGATATGATGCATATGGTGATGAAAGTATCATGGGCCATTAATTCAATTGTAAGTATATAGAAATCTCTTATTTGCATTCATCCTTGACTTGTGAAGGAAGAAAGAACTTTTTATCATTAATTAGCATCCATACTGAAAGGAGTATTGTCTTCTAATTTGTTTGTTGCCTTAATTGCTAATTTAATGTAACCTAATTAGGAATGTCAATCAATTAATCATATCGGTGCATGAGTAATGAGTAACCATCTCAATTAATTTTACCTTCATTAGCTTAACCTTTCCAGTGGGTAACATGTTGCCCTTTCTGATAGATTCCAACTTGATTCTGAAACTCTACAGTTTTTCGGGGCTTCTTCCGTTTTTAAACTCAGTCACTCAAAATTTCTACGCCAACACTAAGTATCTTCTCCTGGTTTTCATTGTGCACTTTGTTTTTTCCATAGTGGGTCTTTATGGAACCATCTATGTGATCCATGAAACTGCCCAAGAAGTTTCCTTCCACCTTTTGCAATATTTCAGCATCATTCTCCTCAATTCACATTTAATCTACAGTTTTAATTATGCTAACATTAAAAAGCTACAAATGGTCACTAATAAATTCATTCAAATCGGTCGTGACTTCATGCTTAACTTCGGAAAGAAACTGAAACCATCTCGGTTCATCATCCTGATGCTTGTGTTCTCAACTACAACCTATCTAATCCTTACGCTGATGTTTTTGTTGCAAGTTGATTTGAATTTCGTTGTGTTTTACTTTTCCGATTTGTTGAACAAGTTCTATATGCATGTGGCTAGGGCGCTTTTGATATATTTGTTGGTGTTTCTTAAAAAGCGCTATGTGGCAATAAATCGGGCCATTTATAACATGGGATTTTATCCTGGGGGTTGTACGCCGGAAATGTTGACCAAGTGTCATCATAATTTATGTGACGTAGTGGATGGGATCAATGGGCTTTTTGGATGGATGCTACTTTTGACCAACTTCCAGAACGTGATGTATATTTTAAGGATCATTATGGATCTGAAGAATGATCTGGAGTATGGGCATTTTTTGCATATGGCATTGAAGGTGTTATGGGCTGCAACATCAACAGTGAGTACGATGGTAGAAACTGTAAGAGGGAAAATTACCAAAGAGTTGAATTGTAAAAGTACCGCCATCTATATGCAAAGCTTGGAAGCATGTTGTAGTCATCTTGTTATTCCAAAAGAACAGGAAATGCTAGAAAAGTTTACAATGCGATTAACGGAATAAATTATTAATTTTTGAAAAGATTATTAGCAATATTGGAATATTATAAAATCAATAGTTATTGGTAAAATTGTTTTATTCTTGGTTATTTTCTGCTTTGAAAGTAGCGCCATCACTTAGTAAAATCTGTAAGTTTGTTATCAGACAGCTGATAGTGACAATATATTTTACATTTTGGTCACTTTAAAGTGAATCGAATAAAATTTAAATATTGCTACGTTACAAACAATTTCTCAGTCATTACAGTCTTTGAAAAAATCTAAAAACATCATGAGCTTTACTTGAAAAATAATGTCCGCCAGAGTTTCCTGAATATTCCACAATATAGAATGTGCGTCCACAATAACAGAAACACAGCACACATTCCAAGCATTTTATTAACATATTTACAACTTGGTTGCAACTTGAATATTACCATTTTATAACAAATCGGAAAATACTAAGTCCGAACAATAATTTTTGAGTGCATACTTGCATCGTTTTGGTGTGATTTATGAATTCACTAAGAATTTCGGCTTATGGAAATTAATTTATGTGGCAAATATAATTTCTAATAATTTTAGTACTCTACAAGTATTAATTAGCTAAAAGCTAAAACATAATAAAAATTAAATAATTTATGTTTCATTCTGGTCGTTACTTGTTTATTAAAGCCATGAAAATGATACACATCACATTATAATTGTGTATTGATCTGCCCCAATTCCATTAAGTATATGAGTGTTCTACATTCAACAATTAATTTCTGTACAAGTACTAAGTACAATACTAGTTTCCGATGTTATCCTATGATTAGTCGCTGTTACAAAAGCAATAAAAAATGCAAAATTCAAGTTCAACCGCAAAAGAACTGAAGTTCGCTTATAAAATCATAGAGTTGTTTGGTTTAACCCCAAGATATAACCTCAAAACTAATACAATTAATCTCCAAAAAGTCAAATCCATCATTCTGGTTATAACAATAAATGTTATTAATGTATACATAAAATTTCGAGATTGGACTGCTTATGACCGAAGTAAACAAATTCTTGACATTGTAGCATCTTTTGTCATTTTCTTTGGTATTCTAAATATCATCTATAAAACTAACTATAAAAATCCAAACCATCTCTTGGAACTCTATACCCTTCTTCATAGTGCTCAAGAAATTCTCCAAAAATACTTAAGTCAAGTGCCCCCAAATGTAAAACTCAACATAATATTAGCAACATTATCATATTGCGCGATTCTAACAATTGCAATCGGTGATTTAGTAGTATGGTTTCCAACAATAGCATATTCACAATTTGCTTTCTTAATTAGCTACGAAGTACTAATTCATCTGAATTTTTTGGTGGTGAACTTGCAAGTGACTCTATTGTCATCAATTAAAAGGCGTTTCAAAGTGTTCAATGAGCTTTATGCTAATTTTACTAATTGTACAGTGAATGTGTTTAATGTGGATGACTTTGTAAAGGTGCACCAAGAGTTGTGCAGCGCAGTTGATGAGTTTAATGAGTTATTTGGATGGCATTTGTGTTGCGGATGTTTGTACGCCATTTTGGGTGCTTTGGCTTGTATTAGTTTGATGTTGTCTACTAATGAATCGGGGTGGATTGCAGCAGGGACGATTGTGTTATGGACTGGATATATTCTGGTAATTTGTTATTAGCTTTTAGTTGGTATTACTTTATTCTGGGAGCTTTTAAAACTTGCGAAATGTTTTATAACCTTGTATGTTATGCAACTTCTTCTACATCCATTTAAAACGACATCTGTAGCAATTGACATTTTATGGCATTTTGACAATAAGGTTCCACTGATAAATTCATTAACGTCAATTAGAATATAAGTATTTTTGTTTTTATTAATTAAAATACTATTATTTCATGCCATATTCCCAATTCAATTTGAAATTATGCATGAATTAGGGTGAATTGTGACAGATACAATTGTATTATAGACTGGATATATTCTGGTAATTTGTTATTAGCCTTTAGTTGATATTATTGTATTCTGGGAAGTTTTAAAACTTGCGAAATGTTTCATAACCTTCTATGTTATGCAACTTCTTCTACATCTATTTAAAACGACATCTGTAGCAATTGACATTTTATGGCATTTTTACAATAAGGTTCCACTGATAAACTCATTAACGTCAATTGGAATATAAGTATTTTTGTTTTTATTAATTAAAATACTATAATTTTATGCCATATTCCCAATTCAATTTGAAATTATGCATGAATTAGGGTGAATTGTGACAGATACAATTGTATTATAGACTGGATATATTCTGGTAATTTGTTATTAGCCTTTAGTTGATATTATTGTATTCTGGGAAGTTTTAAAACTTGCGAAATGTTTCATAACCTTCTATGTTATGCAACTTCTTCTACATCTATTTAAAACGACATCTGTAGCAATTGACATTTTTTGGTGTTTTTACAAAAAAGTTCCATTGATGAACTCATTAACGTCAATTAGAATATAAGCATTTTTGCCTTTATTACTTGGAATACTATTTCTTGGTGTCATGTTTCTAATTCAATTATTCTAATGATACACAAGTTGTAATATATCAATGGCTTTCTAATTTCACGCAAATAACTCATTACCTTATTATATCATATTGCTCTGCATGTCCATAAATTACTCCTTTTACACACCTACTTGGCCATCATAATATTTACCAGTTTCCAGTTGAATTGAAGTGTGCAAAGTGCAACTACATCTGCCATGACTGACGTGTTATACTTCCCCTTCAAGCTATGCAACCATCTTCTCTTACTCCCCACATACAACTTTGAAACAAACATCTTCCTATTTAAAAAGTGGAGAGTAGCTATCGCCTTCATCAATATCAACATCCTCAACGTCTACGCACACCTCTTCGTCCATGATGACTACAATACCATCCAGTCGCTTCTTTACTTCTTTGCATCAATTCCACTCTACGCTGGATTAATGCATTTCATCTGGAGTACCAACATTGGCAATATTACACAACTACGCGCACTTTTTACACATCTTCTAGAGACGAACAGAATACTACAGTGTTACCTTGACAAGAAGTATCCCAACAAGAATCTCACAATTGTGTTGGGACATTTGTTGCTATTGGCAATAACTTGTACTGATTTCTACTCTTGGTATTCATTTCTGGATGTAAGCCAATATCGATATGTTCTAGCCTACGAGTTCCTGATTTACATGAATTTCGTAATTGTTCTGGTGGAGGCTACGATTTTGGTCACAATCAGGAATAGATTTCAGTTGTTTAATGAAGCATTCATGACGGGGGAAATGAGTGAGCAGATGGTGGGTGATGTGACAGTGGTGCATCAGATGCTGGTGGAGATGTGTGATTGTTACAATGTACTTTTTGGTTGGCATATGCTGTGTAATAATCTGCAAGCGTTCTTGCATGCGTTGTCGTGTATTTCGTTGATGATTGAGTCCAAGGAGTATATTATTTTGGGGATGCTGACGACGTCATTGTGGACTGGATATTGTTTGGTAATGTATAAAAACAAATCACTCTAATCTATCAGATTTGGCTTTGCTTCCGGTAGGTTTAGTTGCATGTATGGCGTAGTAGTTTGACAGCGCATGCGTCAATTTGAATCTTCATTTTCGACTACAATTATGAGGTTAAATATTTTTAAAACAAAACAATTCGGAAACTTAAAACAATTTCCACAACAATTCTTTAGGCTCTGCGAATTACTCTAGGATAATCATTAGTTTCATTTTTTTCAGTTATGAAGGACTGTTATTTAAAAATTTTGTTTCTAGATGGCGCATGCGCAGCTTTTGTATACCGCGGAATTATCAATTTTAAATTTGGAAGATGATGAAGATTTGCTGTGTTGTAATCAACAAGGCCTAATGAATTGTTTCTCATGTGTGGTTTTTAGGTTGGGTCAGAAAAATGAGAATTTATGGCTGACTTTTATTTTGGTCGATATTTTCTTTGGTAAAAATAGTTTTCTTTGGAGAAATTAATTGACTTAAAAGTTGGTAATGTAATTAAATGAAAGTTGATTAATTGAACTGCTGTCCACATACAGTTATCAATTTATATTCCTTCAGTAAACATGTTTAAAGTACCTTATAAACTCTGCGCCTTTTTCGGAATCTTTCCTTGGTCTAATTTCAACTTCAAGCAAAGTAAAACCCTTAAACCACAAAAACTCAAACTTTTCCTCTTTATCCTCTTCTTTAACTTGTCCAACTTGTATATAATCTACACAAAATTATACTTCTACGATCCCATCATCTTAGTGCTTGGAATAACTGGTTCTCTCCTCCTCTACTTTGGCCACCACCACCTTTTATACTCCTGTAACTTCTCCGCACTTGACACTTTACAAAAACTCCTTTCAAATCTCTATATCACCAACGTGGGCCTTCACAAATACTCCGAGAAACAATACTCTACCAACTCCTTACCGTACTTGATCGGATTCCACCTAATATTATTCATGGTCTTTTCCTTGGACTTCTTCACCTGGAGCGTTGGTGCTGGATTTTTAATTTATATCTATATAATATTAAGTGAGTGTATTGTGTACTTGACGTTCATCATTACAATCACAGAGGTCGCTGTTTTGTGTACCGTCAAAAGTAGATACGAGTTGTATAATCATGTCTTGGACCAAAGCGAAGATATGCGTTTAAACATGATGAAAGTGAATGATGTTATTGTACTGCATCAGATTTTAGGGGAGATTTGTGACGCGTACAATGTGTTATTTGGGTGGCATATGTTATGTGTCAATTTACAAGGATTTCTAAATGCGTTGGGTTGCATAGCAATGCTGAGAGTTATGCTGGTGGATAATGACGTATTACAAATGCTTTCGATGGTATTATGGACTGGGCTTAGCTTGGTACGCATGTAATTTGCTTGTTTATTTGATGAATGTAATTGTTATTGATTTGTTTCTTGCAATTGCTTAATTTGCTTCTAGTAAATTAATTTCTAGGTCAGCTTAGTTTAAGAAGCAACATGGCTAACAAACAGTTAGAATCGTTTTTACCTCTACTAAAACTCCTTAATACCTTTGGATACTTTCCATTTTACAATAAAGAAACAAACAGGTTTTGCTGTTTACGTTGGCATGTGGCTATCACACTCGCAACAATCATCCCTGCATCATTATGGGGAATTTATCAGGTTCTACAAGAATCTCTTACATTCTATGAGACATTAGCACAATTTCCAACGATTGTTTTTGCTCTTTTAGTCAGCATTCAATTGATTGTGTTCTTTAACAAACATGCATTTCAATGGACAAAATTCTTTGAGAATTGTGAGTGTCTAGATGTGATATTTAAGCAAACATTTAGCATTGAAATACCGGTAAATTCAGGCATTCGCTTGAAGATAAGCATTGCTTTGTTGGTTTGTATTCTTAGCACAATTTCGGATGTGTATGTGGTTTGGATAGTGAAGAATTCAAGAGAAAAGTATTTATACTATATCGCCGAGACTTTTGAAGTGTTCATGATGCACTTATGTGATTTGTGCAAATATTGGATCTTAAAATTAGTACTGTCGTATTTGAATGCTATTAATACAATTTTGCAAGGCATCGTTTGCAAGAAATGTGTAGAGAGGGACAAAATGCAATGTGTTATCACCCTTCATGGATTAATAGTTGAACAGGTGGACTTAATCAACTACCTATGGGGTTGGAATCTTTTCATTGAAAATATTCATGGACTAATTTTCATCCTTCGTGTTGTGAACAAGCTTCTCAATGTTACAATGAAGAGCAATATTGAATACATCCTAATGTCAATATGGGGATTTTATTTCATTGTAAGTAGATCTTCCAAAACACATAAACGTGTTGTTGGTTGCCTACAATAATGCAGTTAAGGCAATTGACGTATCTATCAAGCTAACATCATTAATTACTTGAGTGGTAGCTAATAGGGAGAATACCAATGTAATTAGTAATTATTACCTTCTTTTACTAAAGGTTAATTTCATTCTTGTTCCGCCCACCCAACGAAATGTATCAAAACGCGTTAAAACCCACCGATACCACTCTGAACTTTCTCCTAAACGTTGGATACTATTCTGGTATCTTCCCACTATTAAATGCAAAAAGTAAGAAGAGTAGAATCAACTCAAGGTATATTTTGTCGTCATCCTGTTTTTGTCATCCTTGACCTATGTTGCCATTGCGAAGGAACGCAATGGGTTTACTCACGATGGCGCCTATAAAATCCTCAATCATTTGTCAAGCATCAACATGGTGGTACTTCTAATTTACGCTGTTGTTCAATTTGGAAGCTGGAAATTTGAAGTGCTGAAAAAGTTGATTTTTATGTTGAGACACCTCAGCTTACGATACCAACATGAATCGACTTGGACTTTGTATAAATACAGCGGTGCTATCGTCGTTTATAGTATAATCTGGTTTGCGATAACCATCTGGACTAAATTATGGTGGGACGACTATTATCTCCATTTTAACTTCTTTGAAGTAGGATTTCTCGATCACGTCTTAACGATTTTCGTTCATTTATTGATTCTGATCATGCACTACTTCTGGGAGATTCTCTCCGCAGCTTATAAAGAGTTTAATAGGGTTCTACAAAACCCTATCCTGGACTTAGATCCCACTAAGTTTGATAAGCTTTTATGCTGGCATATGAAAGTATCCGATTGTGTTACCATTCTGAATGAAATATTCAGTGGCATTCTGTTTCTGCTGACCTTTGAGGAACTGATACACACTCTGAATATTCTATACTTTGATATTAATGTCAACAACGAGGTTCTTTATAAGTTTCATTATATATTTCGTACCTGGGCTGTTATTATCATAGTGAGTATTAAGCTAGTCCCAGATAGCTACAAAATTTGATCCAAAGGATCAAAGTCTAGGTGTGAATGTAAATTGGTCGAAATTAAGTCGCTCTTTTTTTTGCAGATCCAAGGTATTGTCGTTGCAACCATGTGTGAAAAGGTCGTAGATGAAGGCAAGAAAACCATCACTATCAGCTACAAAGCCCTCTATCGCTATTCCAACATCCCTTCTATCCGAGAGAAACTCTTCATCCTAGCACACCAAGCCACTGCAAGGTGCCCGCAATTCTCAGCTGCTGGTTTCTTCAACGTAGACTTTGCAATGCTCTTCACCTTTGTCAATCTCATAACAACTTATGTCATTGTGATCATTCAATTCTCCTCGACTAACAAGAGAGAGTAGGAAATGTTGTCTATTTCTGTTCTATATGTTTAATAAATCAACTTGTATTGTATGGAAACACTTTGTGCATTTTCGAGGTCATCCGCTAATTGTAGCATGTTGATGCGAGTTCATGAAGTTCACAATTAAAATAGATTATTCTATTACGCCTTACGGAATAGTTAAGTCATAGCCCAAGTCGTGAGTACTCAGTTTCCGTGGAAGTCATTTAATCCAGTGGATAAAAATTGCGTGTTGATCTAAAAATAGTTGGGATGTATTTGTTCAACCTGTGCGCGGCGTGTTGCAGGCGAGCTGTGCGATTGGCCCAGTCGCAGGGAATTCGTGGATATCACAGTGATGGTGTCTTTGGATACAAACCAAGAGTTGTTGGTCAATTCAATGGTATCTTGTTTGTGATCATTTTTTAAGTGTAGCTTGGGAGGTCCAATTTGATTTGGTTGCAGTTAAAGATGAAATCCGAAAGAAACGCAATAAGAACCCAAATCTGCAACGACTGGTGGATGCATATCGTACCCATGGACATAAACTAGCAGATATTAATCCAGTGGCACTCAATAAATTACCCAGGTATTTAATTCAAATGACCTTGACCTTTAGCGTTCCCAGTATTTAGAACTAGCTCAGTTTTCAGAATGAATTAGATCCCAAACAGTATGGACTTGACTTTAATGAAACCATCAACTTTGATGGGATCATCAATGTGGATCTACAAGGAAACCTAAATGATGCCATTGTTTATCTGCAAAAAGTATACACCGAGAAAATAAGTGCTGAGTTTATGTACCTTGAAGTAAGTAGTTTACCCATAATAAAAGTTCTGCGTTCCTGAATGAAATTAAAATTGGTATTTTCAAGGCCGAAGAAGAACGAGAATGGTTCGCATGTAAATTAGAACAAGTCCCGGATTATATAGTGGATAACATCACAAAAAAGCAAATTGCAGTTGAACTCATAAAGTCCCAAGCATTCGATAACTTTCTAGCGAGTAAATTCCCTGGGGTTAAACGATATGGAGGTGAAGGTGCTGAATCAATGATGGCGTTCTTTTGGGAGTTTTTCAAAATGTCTTCTGAAGGTTCCAACTTTCTGGTGACTTATAAATTGGAATGTTCTAATTGCAAATCTTTTAGATGGAGTGGAGCAGATAGTAATAGCAATGCCCCATCGAGGAAGACTCAACTTGCTTAGTGGGATGCTAAATTTTCCACCAGCAAAAATGTTCATAAAGTTAAAGGGCCAACCAGATTTCCCAAAGACTTTCCAAGCCACTGGTGATGTCCTGAGCCATGTCAGTATGATTATCTCTTTGTATCACATCTGGATACTTTAGTAATTGTTTAAACTTGTAGCCTCTTCCACTGATCTAGAACTAAGCGGTAACAACCTTCACGTTACAATGCTCTACAATCCTTCACACCTGGAAGCAGTAAACCCTGTCTCGATGGGTAAAGTAAGAGCCAAGTACCTCTCTTGTCCAAACTCGCAGGAATACAAAACCGGTAACTTTGGGCGTAAAATAGTCAACATTCAAGTCCACGGAGATGCTGCTTTTGCTGGGCAAGGAATCAACCAAGAGACCTTGGCCATCTCTAATGCACCTCATTTTGAAATTGGAGGTAGTGTTCACTTGGTTGTTAATAACCAAGTTGGGTTTACTACTCCCGGGGTAAGAGGGAGGTCATCAAGGTATTGTACAGATTTGGCAAAGATGATTTCATCACCGGTTATACATGTTAATGGAGATCATCCAGAGGTATTTCATGCTCTTGATAAGATTATTTTTCTTCAATATAAGGTAAAGGATGTTGTTAACTGATAAGGGTTTTGTTTCAGGAAGTGTTGAAAGCTACAAGAATAGCATTTGAATACCAGAGGAAATTCAGAAAAGATATTTTTATTGATATGAATTGTTATAGACAATGGGGACATAATGAATTGGATGATCCCACTTTTACTAATCCTGCACAATATAAACTCATCATAAACAGGAAGTAAAGACTTTTTTAAACTTCCACAAGAAGGAATGTTAATGTGGCACTCATTTTCAGGACAGTGCCTGATAAATACACAGAAAAAATGATAGAAGAGAGTGTTATGACCAAAGATGAAGTGGCGACCTTAATCCAGACCCATCACAACTGGTTAAACCAACAGTTAAAATTAGCAGAAGATTTTGTACCAGAGGTTAGTAGAATTTTCTCATGACGTAAACTTTGAATAAAAGGGTTTTCTTGTTACAGGATCCTTGTTTCCAAAAGCAATGGACTGGTTTCACTCAAGCCAGGGATGAAATTACTGTGTGGGACACAGGTATAACTCAAGAAGTCCAAAAATTTATTGGGAAAAAATCTATTGAGTACCCTCATGATTTTGTAAGCCGGACACTTTACCAAACCCACCCTATATATTAAAAAATTAACATTTTTAGAATATCCACCCTAATCTTCTTAAAAACTACGTTATCACTCGCAGTAAACGTCTTGAATCTGGTCTCGAAATAGACTGGGCTACCGCTGAGGCTTTTGCTGTTGGTTCCTTAATTTATCAAGGTTACAATGTGAGGATATGTGGTCAAGATGTAGGTCGTGCCACATTTTCCCACAGACATTGTATGTTGGTCGATCAAGAAACCAACATGATGTATATCCCTTTCAATCACATTAACCCAGCTCAAACTGGGCACCTTGAAGTAGCAAACAGTATTCTATCTGAGGAAGCAGTCCTTGCTTTTGAATACGGTATGAGTGTAGAGAACCCAAATAATCTAATCATCTGGGAGGCTCAATTCGGAGACTTCTTCAACACTGCCCAGGTTATCTTTGATACTTTTATTACAAGTGGAGAGTGTAAATGGTTATGGAGTTCAGGGATAACAATCATGTTGCCGCATGGTTATGATGGGGCTGGTCCAGAGCACAGTTCCTCCAGACTGGAGAGATTCCTACAGTTGACTGACTCTAGGGAAGATAGACCTGATGGGGATAATGTGAATATGCAGGTGTGTCAACCTAGTACCCCAGCCCAGTATTTTCACCTTTTGAGAAGACAAATGGTGCGGAATTTTCGGAAACCTTTGATTATTGTTACGCCAAAGACTTTACTGCGTTTGTCAGCTTGTACCTCGAGCTATGTTGACATGCAGGAAGGTACTTTCTTCTTACCAGTATTAACTGATTCGGTACCAGATCCTAGATTGGTCAAGAAAGTAATTCTTTGCTCTGGGAGGCATTACTATACTTTGGTGGATACAAGAAAAGCATTGGGACTTGAGGATACTGCATTAGTAAGAGTGGAAAGTTTCTGCCCATTCCCAACCCAGGAGTTACAGAAAGAGTTGGCTAAGTATCCCAATGCATTAAAGGTTATCTGGAGTCAAGAGGAACCTAGAAATATGGGTGCTTGGAGTTTTGTCAAGGCGAGAATGGAGAATCTTGTTGGGAAGAAAGTACAATATTCGGGAAGACCTACGCTTCCAACACCAGCAGTGGGCGTAGGAAAATGGCATCAAGAGCAAGTACAACAAGTTGCATCCATGCCTTTTCAGATCTGAGTCTTTCAAATCAATGCTTGCATAAAAATATTTTTTTCAAATTGATGTGTTCCGGATCTATTTAGGTTCCTTTCCTTTCCTCGTCTAACCCTTTGGTGCAGCGGATAGCGTGTTCCTCACAAGACTTGCAGTAAACCTCTTTCTTTTGTCATTTTCAACCAATTGGTTAGTGTATGTTCCATACAACTTTATTGGTAGATTTTGGTTTTAAATCATGGTCATGACCTTATTGATTTTATTTTTGATCTTTTGAACAATTTGGGACAGATGGCGTAAAATGAGTACCTCCCAAAGGGTTTTCATTATACGAAGAATATAAACTCAAGGCAAACGGCAGTAAGGCATACTTACCTGGCGTAGGGGTTACCGTGATCAACAAGGCGGTTCCCCCAGGGTGAGGCCCTTCCATTGCACTACGGTTGGGCTGGCCCCTGCGATTATCCCTAATGTGGATAACTCGGGCGCGCAATTTTTGGTAGTCGGGACTGCGTACGCGCTGTCCCGGTTTAAAATATTTTGAAAGGAAATTAGCTCGTGTGACTGTGGCTACTAAACATTCTCTTTGTTTGATTATTTTGTGTTGTCTTTTCTCTTTTGCGTTGTATCCCCTTGGTCCCCCTTCTCGAAAAAAATACTAGTTGTGTTTTTAAGGTTATACAAAGTTAAAAAGCTATGTAGTAGACATGGGTGGTAGTTATATTTCATTTAATTATTGTTTAAACAGTAATTTCCGCTACACACAAACATCATTCTTATCGCACCCAAGTGACACATTATTAATACACTCATTATATTTTTGGACTGTGGACTGCAGTTATCTCCCACAGTAATAAATAATAGTTTACCAAGCCCACAATGTGCAACTCTACAATCCACAGAAAGAAGCAAGCCATAAACAAAGTTATCACCCACCAGTGCAGCTAAAACATCTTCACCATGAACAATCCAGCAAAACCTCCATCCAGAAACTCTACAAGCTCAACAAATCCAACTGAAAAGGTAATTTGCATGAAAATGACCTCTCTAATAAAACAAAATGACACATTCTCTTTGTAGGGCACTTGGAGTACATCAAAGATGACTCCTCCAAAACATCTCAGTAAAGAAACCCTGATTGTTTGGGAAGGTTGGAGGAAGATGGGCTTTAGAGAAGTTGTTCGAGAGTCAGCAGCAAAGGGATCTCATATTGACTTGGCTTATACTTTCCTCCAGCAATACAAACAAGTTCCTTTCGATTGTGTACAGAGTTGGTTTAAAGAAGAGGTGCATACTTATTTAACATTGCTCACAGTTATAATAATTTCAGATTTGAATGTTGTAAATTCTAGGTAATTGCGTGGGTTGTTGAACTACTACAAAACAAACAAATCTTCAGAGCTTCACACATTCTCAAGAATATCTGCTTGGATCCTTTTACTGAAATCACCAACATTATGCTCAATACTGTGGATACTGACAACATGAACTTCTTGGCTAGTCATCTAGAGAAAAATGGACAATTGAATGAAGATTACATGCTCAACATAAGATTACTAAACATAATTAAGAATGATGTTGATGCCATTGAAAGCTTTAAGCAGATTTTACCTTTGTGGACTAAGCAAGAGATTACTCTGAAGATGTTGTTGGACTGTGATACAAAATGGAAGGCTGTTGTTGTTGCTAAATTGTTTTTAAAGTACTATGACTTCTCATTGACGCCTCTGCTCTCTGCAAGTGTTTTATGGTCATATGCTTTGGAGAATAATGATAGAACATTCTTGAAAATATGGCTGGAAATACAGAATACACCTGTGGAAGAACACTGTAAAGAAGATCAATTGACAGCAGTATTGCTTGGTTTGAAAATAAGTGAGGACATGCAGTCATATGTGATTGAAGGGCATGATATTCCAAGAGAGACCAAAGAATTTGTGTATGATACATTGGCAAAATATGGAAAGTTCAACTCTGAAGAACTGAAAGATGTCAAAAAGATACTCATTAGGACTAGTAAAAATCTGCTGAATGAAACTCTAGAAGAAGTTTTGCGACAATCTTCAAGTAATTTAACTTACGCGAAATTTAAACAACAACTAAGGGACTACTGTTTGAAAAATAATCTGTACATTGTCCTGGATGCTTGCCAACAAGACGAAGATTATCTGTTTATTGATAATGGTGAGTTGCAAAGTGATGAAACATTGAATTTGATAAAGTCTTGTAAAGAAGTTTCTCGAAATCCTAACAATTATGAAGTTCTCTCTATTAATTTAAATATGATCAATCAATTCATCCAACGGAATAGTCAAGAGTTTCAAAATGAACGGAATAACAACTTTGAAGCCCTACTACAAATTATATTGCTGTATCTCCAAAGAGAAGAGATTCAAAAATTTCTTATTCAAACACCAACTCTCCAGGACCATTTGCCAACTATGAAAGTAATACTTGGAAAAATCACGACTAATCTGCCATCAAGTGGTATTAGCAGGTATGATCTTCTAGAAAAACAACTGTCTATCCGTGTAACGGATTTGTTTCCCTTCCGATTTGATAATAATATCATAGATAGGCCCAATTTTAAGTCACAAGAATTAGTAGAACAGTATGGACAGCACAAAAAGTTAGATTATGTTTCATTTTTATCACATTGTCGACCTGGAAAAGCTGTAGAACTAGTTGGAAATGAAAACGCCAACGTTGTAGAGAGACAAGTGCGTCGTTTAATGATCAAAAACTTTTTGAGAGATGACATTGCAGCGGCCTGTATCTATTTCTTGGATTGTTTGGGACTGCAAACTAATGAATTGAAGATTGAACTACGTGCTGCTAAATTAATGCATGATAAGAAGCAATTTGCTGAGGAAAAAGTTAAAAAATTGTTTTTAAGTGGCAAAACTTATGAGATAGTAAGAATCTATGAAGATATCTTATTTCCAACTAACAATGAAGAATTTATTGAAAACTATATTCAGTTTGAATTTGTTACAAAATTAGCAGTACATTATGGTTGTCAACTACCAGAGTTATACCTTGAACAACTAGCAAACGAGTCTAAATGGATTGAATTTCTCTTCATTATCCACAAATTTGAATACCCTCAAGAGCAAGTCAATAAACTTGTCTCCAGCTTTACAAATCACGCATTATACGACCACCTTTCACATGCATTGTCTCAGGACTTGGTGTTTGAATCAAAAAATGTCTTGCTGAGAGACAGGGATGCTAGAAAGTTCTTCCTGGCCCGAATTGGACTGTTGAAGCATACGGAAAGTGATCTAATGTCTAGTGCTACATCGCAGTCGAGTTGGGGTAGTACTACATCTAGCAGTGGGCTCTCAGATTATATGATTGATATTGAATGTTCAGATGAGAACAGACCAGATTTGCTGCACGTGTTGATTAGGTGTCATAATAGCAATGATCCACCGAAAGCTTTATTACACGCATGCCACTTTTATAAATATCCGCTTCTTGCGGTGTTAGCAACAACTTACGAACCTGATTCAGTTGTCACATGTTGGTTGACATGGTTGAGTGTTTCCTGCGGGATTGAAGTAGAGAGCTGTGAGAGATTAGCGACAATTGGAAGTCTCGTAACGGAATTTCTACAGAAAGTTGCAGAGATGCGGTTTTATAAGATTTTGAGGCAAAGTATGACCATATTTCTTCTGGTAAGTTAGAAGTATTTATAATTATAACTGATTTTAACTGGTTTCTTGTTCTATTTTAGGATAATCCATTGACAGTCTTCCTAGAATTTCTCGTGGAATGTAACAGCTCGAATTTTGATCCTCAAGATCTACCTGGACGGCAGGAAAAGCTTAAAACGTTTCAAAGAAAACTCAAAATGAAGCGATCCAACAGTTACGTTCCTGAATTCGACCACGAAATGCTTTATTTAAACAACAAACTATGGACGGAGACAACGGCAATCACTTTATTAGCTTCCTCTCTCAATAATCAAGATAAACCATATCAACGGGTTCAGTTTCTGAAAGTTTTAATGGACTTGGATCTTCAAAAATACTTTATTGTCACATTTCCCAATCTTACAAACCTGTACAATCATTTCAACTACTTCTACAATCATCAAATAACAACCAAACTAGATTTTCACAAGTTGTTCGACACAAATCAGTATGAAAACGAGATTAGAACTTGTATATTAACATTACTGGAAGATGAAAAGTATGAGGAGGCGTTAAAAATAGCACAAATTGAGAAGATTCTTATTGATGAGATCCTAATGAAGAAGTGGGGACGAACAAATGAACAACAAGAATTGGAACACTACTGGGTATGTTGTGACGAAGAGTTTCAAAGTTATTCCATAAGTGCAGAGAACGCCGTTTTATTCTACATTCAGCGGAAAGTAAACAATGAAGTGTTACAACATAAAATCTTGAGTTTAGCATACATCTGGTGCCAGAAATTTGGCTTAAAGAAGCAACATGAAGTTGAATTAGAGATGTGGTTGTGTTATTTAAAACAAACTCAACTTAACATCCAGATTGAAATCGACCACAAGTCTGAAAAGTCGTATCTAGAGATGAAAACCGATTTGGAACAAATAACATTGCAATATACCGATCAATTAACTGCGAAGGAAATTGAAAAACTAGATGCAGTAGTTGATAAGTTACTCAAAGCAGGAGCTATTTTTCAAGTTTTCCGACTACAGAAACTTTTTCTGAACTACCAAAACGTGAATCTTGATATTTTCAGACTTTGTTATGCACTAGCAGAGGGACTTACTCTTCCAATACAACTTACAGCTCAAGAACGACTTCTCTTAAGGAAAGTAAAAAATAACAGGACATGTAGCCATCGAAGAAAACCTCTTTTTTCTTTCCGACTCTCAAATTCCACATCTAGAAGTCCTGTCTCTTCATTTGGCACACTAATGGATGTTGAACCGAAAGTCCAAGACACCCTATGCCTCATTGAGAGTTTAACAGAAGGATTAACTAGTGGACTTGAGCTGGGTAAGCGTATCCTCATGACTTACAGAATCAGCATCAACACAGAAGTCTCCTACAACAATATTCTATCCATTGAAGAACCGACTATTTTGTTGCTGAACGCTATGCAATCGACTTGTGCCAATAAGATAGAAGTTGCACATGATTTTTTCTGCGTCTACAACTGGAATAAAGAACAGATAGCTGATTTTCTTTGTGAACAACTGATAACGGCTGTGAATACTTCAACTAAATCGAAATTAGGATGGACTACAATGTGGGATATCAACATTGACCATGAAATCCACCTGATTCTTCAACTGCTACCTGATTCTTGCTCTAAACTTGGGATTAAGTTATATTCTTACAGCAGTGCTTTGCATAAAGCCATAACAGTCACAAATGAAATGACTAATTTGTTTGAATTGACTGTGGTCATTGAGTTGTTGATCCTGAGTCATGAGTGTTATACGTATGATTGTAATATGGAAGGTATTTCAATCATTCTGAAGAAGTGCCAGACATTGATCAATTTGCTCTTGGCGTTGA
Organism: Ecitoglossa quadriceps; assembly: GCA_027574925.1. Lineage (NCBI taxonomy): Eukaryota > Metazoa > Arthropoda > Insecta > Coleoptera > Staphylinidae > Ecitoglossa > Ecitoglossa quadriceps. Next base: position 524,929 of record JAODGC010000006.1, read on the forward strand.
AGAATTGGACGTTGATTGTTCGTCTCCTAACAGGAGTTGGGAGATATAACGAGTTGAATTATGTGTTTCATATTTTAAGGGACAATGATCAGTTTGAGTTCTTGTTGAGGAAAGGCAGTGCAAGGGATAATGGACTGAGGGTTGCTTTATTGAATTACTTGAAGAAGTTTTGTCCGGATAACAGGACCTTGTATGAGATGGTAGCGTTGTATTTTTCCCTGTATTCGGAAGTTGCACAGTTGTGGGAGGCTGAATCAAGGCAAAGCATCAAGAATTTAATTGCTATTTCTAAATTGGAGATGATTAACAGAAAGGTGAATCCGGATGAGTGCATATTTGTGGAGTTCAGTAATACAGAGGGGACGAAAATTTGTTTGAGTAAGGTAAGGGGTGGTTTTCTGAGAATACAATTGGACTTAAGGAGATTGTTCGCAGTTTTGATTGCTCCATATTCACATGGGTGATACAAGCTGCGAACAGTTCAATCCTTTCCGCTTGAAGGTATCCTCACTTTTAGTAACATTCTGTTAAGGGTATTTCTGTGTTTTACTGCAATTTCACTATAGGTAATGGAGAATTACAGCCACGCATCGGAATACCACCTCCAAGGTGAGAAATTAGCAAAAGCAATGAATGCTGCTCAACAGGCTGAGTTAATTGCTCTCCAAATATCTCTAATCAAAGCAGTACCTACTAATGCAACCACAAAGTGTATTCTCAACTTGACTAGTCTTCAGATTGCAGCATTGTTTTCAACTTTAAGGTTCTTACATTAAAATATCCTAGTTTTATAGCTAACTAACATATTCTATTCAGTTTTCAGCAAGCTTTGATTGTAACTGAAGCTTTCAACTACCAAGCAGATTGGGCGCAAATCCTTTTTGAACACTTTATTGTCCAAAATGATATTAAGTACTTTGATAACTACCTAATGACTTTCAACATTACTGACAGTTTAGTGCACAATTTGTCCAGGCATTATTTAGCTAAGAATGTGACAACTGCACATGGTGCAAAGAACATGGAGTTGATCTTGAAGTTGTTGCCTTCAATTCATGCCCAGTATAGGATTGCTAGTGAACTTGGCTTTACAAACTTGGTTGAGCGTTTGTTGAACAGTGATAAATTAAACTACTTGAAGGATACTGTCTGGAAACGGGGATACAGAGAATGAGTTTTAGTTGAGTCAATAATTGAACGGTTTTTTAAAAAATATCGTAATATAGTATAAATATGTGATTTTACTTGATAGAAACAAAGAATTAAAATAACATTTACGACGGATAATTACGTATATTTGTTATATTTACGTAGTCTTGTGTTGGGGAAACTTTCAAATGTGAACAAGCAGTTCGTTGGTAAGTCTATCGTCAGTTGGCGTTTGGAAAATTTTATCTTTTAATTTGATACTTTTTGCTTGACGCACTTAATGAAAGTTATAAATAACTATTCAAAAACATCTATTTTATGGTGCTTACTTATTAATCGAGAAACTAGTCGAATTTGATTTTATGTTTGAAAGCAGAATATTTAGTTCTGTTTTTAGCCACATTACGCCGCTGTGTGTACCAATATGACAGGTACGTCAGACTTTCAACACTTCATTTGTTTCTCCAACGGTTTTAGTATTTCTTATCAAGTGATAAAGAAATCAGCAAGTCGTGTAGTAATTGCATCTCATCTCCTTATTACGAAGATAGTCTTACGCGCCTAAGGTCACCCCAGTGCTTCTGCAATTTGATTGTAAGTGTTTTTAAGTTTATTGTTAATGGCTGCTATTCTTTACCGATATGCGCTTGATGACAAACTTATTTCGGCAAAACAAAATAGATTATTTATAGTTATTTATATCAATTACGTCAAAGCCACTGTGCTTTATTAGGTTTTACCGGTGTTTTACGTCATATTTTATTAATGCAGGCACACGATTGCATTGGAATTACAGCTCAATATTAAGTTCAATATTGCTGCATATTTGTCATTCGCGTCGTTGATGTTTCGGATAATTAAAGCTATATGCATTGAAATCTGATTTTCGTCTAAAAGCAGCTATGCATTAACACGTAGTCACTGTGAACATAATCATTTATTTCTTCTTTTTTTTTTGTTTTCTACCTATTCCAACGATTTGTTTTTTCATTGTTATCACGATAATTAATTGCTTTGTGGAATCATTGATCAGTTATGTCATTTACGAAAGTCAATTAGTTTTGCCTTGTTACAATTGTAACATTCAAATGTGATTAATTGAGTACCACTACCAAGGGCTGGTGGCAGTCAATATCTTGATGAGAAGATTCTGCATATTGTTAGCAACCTGCGAGCAAAGAGGTGGCAAAGGAAGCTTGGGGGTACATTACTCCCTTTGCGGATGCTCTATCCTCCGCTCCGTATCTGGATGTCAATAAAGCAAACTTTGGACGAAAATTAATGGACATTTCTCTATATCGCTCGCGCGGTGACAAGCGCAGACTATCAATCAGCCGAAAACCGCTGCGCAAATTACGGCATTCCGCGAGCAAAAAGCCGACAGCGGAGGCAGCGGCAGCAACAATGACGCGATTGCGTAACGGCGCCAGGGCATCGCGCCAATGGAGGCGGCGCGCGTTCGACGCCACAATGCGCGTCGCTCGACGGTTAATATCAGCGCGGCCTGGGAGCATCGGGCGGATCGTTAATCTTATTCCTGCCTACACAGAATGTAATTATTCGGTGCTATACGATGTCAGGTTCGCAGTCAGCGGCGGCGGGGAGGCGGGTGCAGAGCGTGGAGGCAATGTGTTGAGTGTATTTATATAGAAAACACATTTCGCTGGCGCATTGGAGGCGCTAGAGTATTGCAAGCATCAATTGAGAGTGTGCAGGGCGAAGAGGGATTGGTAACGAGGGCGAGTGGCAAAAAAAGCGAAACGAATGAAGTAATGAAGGGTGGTGCAAAACAAGCCAGTACATTGTATAAATGGTTACTGGATGACAAAACAGAGTAATGTCCTGTAAATCATCTCTGTCGCCCCTTTGTTGAATGCGTCTAATCATTTGATAACTTAGCCCAAGAGGGATGCAAAAGAAAAACACACAACAACGCCATCATTTGTAGTTAATCAAATTAAAGCCCCGTGTTTTAAGTCATCATTAAATCGTCTTTAAGGATCCTTTCTCGGCAAAATGTAAAGCAAAGAAAATGTTATGTGATTAATTAAACAAAAGGAAAGCTTTGTAAATGAACGCGGCCCGCTTAATTACAGACGCGGTCACCTTATCCGTCGTGATGTACTTTTCACGGAGCGTTATTCATTTGTGTCTGCTCTCTGTTGCCGCTCGGCTCGGTATTAGTGCTTCAAAAGTGTTAAAAAGAAATTTTCCGCTTTGTTTAACGCTCCACAGTGTACCACTGCACTTCCACCGCTTGTTTCCAAAAGCGCAGCGCACAAAGCATCATAAAGCGCGCATCCTAAGAAATATTAAATTATGACAACATTCTGCTCGCATGTGTGGCATGTTGCACGGCTTGGAGATCTGCACGGTGTGTGTGCACCGTGTGAGCTCTCCGCGCACGAAGCGTTAAACAAGCGAGAAGTGGAAGATATCAAGAGCCATTAGCACCAAGGGTCATCAATTAATCATAAAACACACGCGGCACGCCTCGCTTGTATAAATGGTGTGTAATTTCGAAAAGATTACATGCTTTATAGGGAATCTGCATGATTAAATCATGCACTAATCGCTTTCAAAAATGCAACTAAAAGCACTAGCAATTGCGTTAATTTATTGATTTATCCTTATAATAATAGGAAACTGCCTGGGATTAGTTTAATTACCTCTAACCTTCACATTTCCATCGCATTCTGAGCGATCAATTTCAACAATAATGATTACCAGCCAGCAGTAAACACTAATTAATTGTATTTTCCATCGCCATGCTAAAGTATACCAGCATGTATCAGAAATTTCACTTTATTGTTTATTCGCGGCGCGATTTACATGCTAGCCACACGACAAAAAGCCCTATGAATATATATGATTTATGCATTTTGACGTTGCAAGATTGATTTTCCATTTTTCATTTTTATTATTCGTTATTTATACGGTGCCGTATTCCTCAGCTTTGTGCCGTGGGACTCACTGGTGGCTGTGTGGAGGTAAAGAGGTACGGAAAAAAGCACCAAGGTGCATTCTGCATTATTATTATGCATGTAGGTATGCATAAAATGCATGCACAATTTTATTGGTTGGGTGGTTGCGTCGGCTTTTATTTCCACGCCGTATCCGATGCTAACCGCCGCGCTGTGGCCACATGAAAATGCGATTCGTCGTCGGCAGACCACGACGGGGCTGTTATTACCAACACTGCGCCATTGCAGATTAAAATCTGGGCTCGCATGTTATATTGGCTATAAAATTTCTGCATTTGCATTTGATGCGATGGGTTGGAATCGAATATTGAGGCGATTGAAGAGTTGGAATAAGTGGGGATACATTGCGATCTATAACCTGCTGTGGTTCTAGATTGTAATCAAAAAACATTAGCAGGTTCAGTGAATTTCGGTCTTCTTTGCATTTAAACTAAAAAATTATAGCATGTGCTAAGTATAGTACGTAAGTGGTTGGTCAGGTAAAGGTAGATCTCATTGTTTGAGATTGATAAGCAAATTTTAGCTTACTTTGAATCACGTGTAGAGTTTTTCTTATTTTATTCCTATTTTATTATAGTCCTTGATGAATTCGTTTCTTATAAGCATATTTCTTAACCAGTTGGCAAAATCCGCATTTAATCCGTTGCTAAATTGGAAATTTTACCATATAATGTGTAGTCAGCTCTTTGAATCCCAACTGATGGATTCACTCGACAAATATGGGTGGATTGTATGCGTACACATTGCGCACTCGACGATTAAAGAGAAATTTATTAATGGCAGCATTCCACGCATGGAATAAACGTCAATTAGCAATACAGCGCAATACTTTCACGACGCGCGTGCCTTAATGTGAATCTTATTGATTGACGACAGTTTGTTGCCAATGTTAGCTTCATAACTGACTTCCTCAGATATCATAGCATGATTTGTATTTATTTACTCTATCGACGTTAATTAAGTGCACCCGATAAGTACTCCCTATGCTCACCCATGCATGCATTTGGGTGAATACAATGCGAAATTGATACTGGTTGAATTAACTGTTTTATTGGCATTTGAGTGATGGTTGTTTGATGCGGGCTAGAAGTAGACAATGGGCAAAAGGGTTACATTAGCAGAATTTCATACTGGATATTATGACGGAAACAAAGAGTTTTCAACGTTGTCCACGATGTGAACCTGTTTGAATTAATGCAAGATCCAATATTGACCCATCGCACACGCATAAATTTAAAGCACTGCCCCATCGATGATAATTTTTTCGTCTGGCGCACTTGCTCAAACATGCCACGGCCAGACACGTACCCACTTACACTTGGGCATAAAGTGTATTAACTCATGGGTCTCTTGTATCCATCAAACGCGCCCGTCCGCGGAGAATGGCCGCAACGGCGACCATCGCACTCGCGCCCATCGCCCAGCACCGCGCGCGAGATATCGTAGCCCGGTGTGTGTGCATTAACAACATATCTGAGTAATTAACAGGTTTGTATGAACCTATTTATGAAGTCTTGTACGCCCAGCCTATAAATGTTGAGTCAATATTGAACAATGCTCTTTCCTGAGAAGCGCTTCCAAGGCGCTCGTGCAAGAGGCGAAGAACCTGAACTTGGCGCTGGAGGTTAAATTATAAATATTAACTTTTGTTCGCGTTTATTATGATTTCATGGCAGCTACTAGCACAATGAATGGAATCCCTTGATCACAGAAGAGAAATATAATCCAAGCAGTAATTACATCTTAAGTTCGAATCAGACGAAACATTGATTTTGAGTAGCATTGGTAGAAATGCGCTAGATGATGATGATGATTCTGTCAAATATTGACATTTTGTTGTGTTGAAAGTTGAGGCGGATGGGTTGCGCCCGATTTCGATGAGCGATGCAATGAAACAATGACTCAAATATTGAATCAATTTTATGTACTTATCAATCAACTATCAGGAAATACCGACATACATAATCTGCGTTGATAATCAAACAAGGTTTAATAACTTCCTCTGTGTTTTTTTTTCGACGTTGTTTGAATGGTTCGATACCGATTTATATGACGAGTCGTCCTCTAATTGTCTGCATGTTGTGCACTCGCATAGAATTTTGTTATTCAAAGTTGATGAACCGGACTTGAGTGAAGGGATTAACTCGACTGGACACCCTTTGCACTCGGATGTTGAATGACTTATTCTCATCGGCGAACACTGTGAATAATCCCTTTTGTGTTTTGAATCGGGAAAAACAGTTGAAACCGGGAGAACATCTTTGGGGACTTTCGGGTTTATTAATTGGCAGAAAAAGTTGAATAAATGGTTTTCAGCTTTCAAAACTTGTAATATTTATCGGGTTTTTCAATTTAATTTATGCGGTTAAAATTCCAACGATTGCTCGTTTACTTAAAATAACTTTTTTACAATGTGAACAATTTTCCGCGCTAAATTAAATTGTTTACAACCATGTAAATAGCTTATTTGTTCGATAAGTATGTCAACAGATGGAGGTATAATCCTTTAACGAAATTTATTCTTCATTTAAATGCAACATTAGTCCCAATTTCCTAAATTACCACTAAAAACAAGTAATCTATTAGAACTTTATGACTCTCGGAAACAAGTCTGCAATGTATTTTAATCTTTTACGTCGAAGTGTAATCAACAAACATCCAATAATCATCATTCTCTCACACTTTGACTGTGCACGCATCGACATTCGCATTAAATCCGCATATTCTCTGCAATCCCTTTACAATGCACATTACACCGACATGCTTAGGTTGCTTCTTAAAGCTGTGCCATGGAGGTGAGTTAATTATTACGTGCGCGATGACGCCGTGCGAGCGCCAAACGCGCGAGACGCGGGTAATTACAATGATTAAGGTAGCGCGCGCGTAGAAGTCGTCGTTCTGGGCGCTTGTGTAGGTTTTCTTGTTTGTTGCCAGCTAGTAAACGAGACGGGAATTAAGCGATGGCGACTTGGTCTGAAAGTTGCAGCAAAAGGGGAAGAAAACAACCGAAAATACACCAAATAAACTAAATTTGACTGGAAATTAAGGGGTTTGACGATTTCGATGAGTTCTTTCAAGTACATCCGCTCTCCTCAGCCATGGTTTGTGTTATTAGGAATTCGCAGTTTCTGTGACATTTTTGGATTCTTGGAAATTCTGTTTATTGGGTTTCTAGTATCATTGATGAGTCACAAAAAAAATATCCTTACATATGCATATGTTTCTATAGTTGTGCGCTGTAGTCATGTTTATTATACGAGTATGCCACATTTTATTCGTTTCATATCAGCGCAAGAACAATAATAACTGCTTTATCGCCATCGGGCATTCTAGGCTCGATACGCGGATAGGTGCGCGTTTGATAATAATAATATTGCGTCATAAAACGTGGCAGCGCAGCGGCGCAAAATCGTTATCAATATCGAGACACACACGCGGCTGCTATTACTATTATACGATAGAGTTAATTAGCATATTTTAATACATTGTACTTTGACTTCACCTCGATGCTACGCTGGAAATATATAACCAATAATTTGGAACGTGTGCTGTAATAATAATCAGGACTATATGACAACATTGAATTTAACATACAATATGCCCAAGGTATACCATATTTAGAAAGAAATCATGTATGTTGAAGCAGGGAAGGTGCATAAGGTCTTTGCAGGTATTGCAGATGCGTGGTTTTCAGGATTATTATTAAGCACACCGTGTATTTTTATGCTGAGTACGTTGTAGTATTGAAGTTGAAATTTAATTAACTGGACCATAGTATAGTATAGATAGTAACAAATTTAACATGATTAAAGTTTTGTCTATTCCTACTGAGTGGCTTTTATTTTTTATATTATTACCAAGTCGTTGGTTTTTAAGGCACATTGCTATGTGCTTGATGGGCATATAAATGCGAGCTCATCGTGTGCGCTATTTACGTATTTATAATGCCGACCCATCGCTGTATATCGAGCCGTTATCGTGTTATTTATGCGGCTATCATTTTTTATATAATGCTTACAATCGATAGTAATGACGTTACAGTTATACCTGCCTACCTACTTACAGCCCTACTGATAATACGCATCGATAACACCACCGCAGCGACACGCTGTAAAATAAACAATTTATGCCGGGAAATCTTCTCTGTTTGCTAATAGAATTAATGCACTGAAGGCGCGGCGGCCGACCTCGCCTCATGATGATTACAGCAGCAGCGGCAACGGATGGCGTGATTGGATTGGATAACGGCGCACAATAAAAACATATCATTACATCGTGCCACGATCCCGCCGCCGCAACGCCCCTTGTAGGCCACTCCTGGACGCCGTCGCCGCTGCCGGCCCGGCGTCGAATCGAGACGCCGTGCGACGCCGTGGAGAGGGAAGCTGGCGCGCACGATCACGCGCGTCGCCGGACGGGTGCCGAGCCAGTGCCACTGCCACTCTCGGTGCGCTACATTCATCGCCGCCACGCCACATCCTGCTGCTGAGAAGAGAATCACCAACGGTCCACGCCGATTGATATCAGCGTAGTCGTGGATTAATCCGAAGAGAAGCAAGGCGCAGCTATAGATACAGTGGTTGGTGTTCTTTGACTTGGGTTACTTGCGCAATGTGTGATTGATACTGGTTTTGTGCATTGTTGAGGAACCAAACGCAACTGGTATCAGTGCAGTGTCCTTGCGAAGTAACAAAGGTTGTTGTTATTGTTTGCGCGGAGAAGATAGAGAGAGTAACCGCAGAGTTGGGACATTTGAAGAGGATTTGAGCCTGTATATCAGCGACACAGCGTGCGCGTGTTGTGTGCGGCTTTAGGTTTGGGAATTTTTGTGATTTGAGCTGTGCAGGGTGCTTACGCACTCCCTGCGCAATAGACAGGCAAGATTCGCGTCAAAAACCGAGAACCCGTGCCGGTCTACGCCATGGAAATGGAACGGGACAGGGAGCAGGAACGGGATAGCGATATCGGCGAGGAAAGTCCAGTGGTGAGTTTGAAACATTTTGCTGCAATTTATTGAATTGTTTATACTGGAAATACGGAAGGAATCTTTAGTTAAATCTTCTACTATGATTATGCATGGCGTTTAAAACACTTCCCCAAAGGTCCACATATCTTGGGGATGTGCAGCCAACCTCCTTACACCATACCGGGAAAATGTCCATCAATCAATTTTGCTTTTGACAATTTACTAGTACTTGAAGGATCTGCCTGGGTTATATTCTGCGAAGAAATTATCTTCATATATATTGTATCCATGCATTGATGATTAGATTGACTTGAGACAGTATGTCGACTACTGTTAAGCATCTGTCCTCTGACTTCACCCAGGCATGTTGCCTAGTATTCATATCCGTGGCTAAGTTGGACCAGTACACACCAGAAGGAGGTTAACATGTTGTTGGCAAACAGCAGGTCAACAGATAAATCCAAATAAACTGTAAACTCCGGCTTTTCAAGTTTGCTAACTGTTAATTTTTGGGTACTTCTACGAGGTTGTGGGTAATACTGGTATTAGGGTATTACGCTTTACTGCTTCTTGGAATAGCAAAGGGACTTAGTGACTTTTATGACCTGCAATCACCCAATGCAGATTTTAGTGTTGCTTCATAAAATCAGCAATATTACGTTTTGGGATGGAACTTTGGATGAGGGAATTAGAGGGTTTTACACTTCTGAGTTTATTTTGGGCTTAGGGTAAGTGGGATTGTAAAGTGTGTGGAGAATTTTAGGGAGTATTGGAGCTTATGGGGTATTGTACAATTGTACGCGTGCGCAGTTTGAGCGTTCGTGGGATTTGATATCAGTTTGATCGGCGCGTCGGCAGGCGGATCGCAGGGTACCCCTTCAGGAGCAGGATCTCCGCCGGCGCCGGATTGGCCGCCGCTGGAGTAGTGCCGCCACGCCCCGCGCATCTCTGATTGGAACCTCGATTAAAGTAGGAAATTAATTGGGGTTAATTCACCTATATTCCCTCTATCACCCAAAATCTTTCTACCTTCACAACTCAAAGGGCTGCAAATTATGTTGGAACTGTGGGAGTTTTAGTTAATGTTAGATTTACATTAAATACAAATTAGTTCAGCTTTTTATTGTTTCCTGATGGTTGAGCAATTGGCAAGCATTCAAAAGTCGAATTTGCTTTTTTCTTTTTGGTGGCCCACAAATCGGTTTTCATTACATGTGTAATTTACTTCTTTTAAGCCGAGTGGAACGCAAAAATACGCGCGCGACGTTTAATTGTTTGGCGCAGTGCCAAATTAGCGTCAATATTAAAATTAACTCTTATATTCCTCTCGCTTTAATGCCACGCTATGTTTCCGAAACTATGCGCATTCAATACGCCGCAGTTGGATTTATTTATACATTAAACTAATCGGGTGCACGAATCGACGCCGCGTCATAAGTCACGATCGGCTGGGCGCGCGCCACATTCTCATCGACTTCCCAATCACAAATCAAGCTATCACAATGCGCCCAGCATTGGGCTTATTGATAGCGATAGCATGTGGATCGTGAGTGACTTGATTCCAGCATTGAGATTGAAGGACTGGAGAAGTGAAGCGGAGGAAATATTTGTAGATAGCGATCAGTATTCAATATAGTCTGCTTCCATCAATCGCGGGCGACCATCTCTGTGGTCCTTGGTGGAGAGTAATTGACTTCATTTTCTGAGATGACATATTTCATGTTGCTGGTTAGTGATATAAATTGATATTTCACGATGTTGGTTTTGATTGATTTTTCAGATTTTGTCTTGCCATAGAAACAACAAGTCACATCATGTCTTTAGGAGAAATAAAAATAGGTTGACAGTATCAAAGAAATTAGATGCAGAAAATGTTTGATTAATGTCAAATACCAGTAGGTGATTTCTAAATTCCACGCTTAAATCAGAATTTATTCATTCTATATTTACCTGCCAAAAATATCGTCTCCTGCATTAATGCATCTCTTTATTTACGTTTTCTTTCCTCGATGATTTTTTGAAAAGTTTAGTACATAAGTTGTAAATCTCTCAACTTTTTGGAATTGCTCACATTTAATTCACTTAGCAAACAGCTAGTTACAAACGCAAACATTTCAATTCCACCCATCTGGTCACACAAATTGTAAATCTGGCCGAAATCTGCTGCCTACAACTTCCCGAAATGTGGGCGCAAGCCGATAAAACAAGCAGCCTAAGAAGGAAAGGAACCACCCTGATGCAAAATATGCATTGACAATTGGACGTTGAACGTTGCAACACATGTCGAACACATTTCTGACTCGAGGAATGCAGAATGTCTTCATTCAATATAAGAAAATAACTTAAGTTATTTCCGGTATTGCACGAAATTAACATTTTTTTTTTCAATTTAGAAATGAATACACGAATGAATGCTTCGGATGGAATTTCGAAGGCATAGTGACATTATTGAAGGCCACCAATGATTTGATCTGGTTTTTGTTCATGTCCATGCTGTTGTTGATATGATGTTAACACACATTCAGCGCCAGTTCAGTTTAGACTAGTACCAGCGTGATTAATGTTTTTATGCCGAGTGGAACGCGTGTTTATTTTCCTTTCGGCTATTAAGTACACATAAGTTGTAATAATTAAAATGAGAACCCACGCCCGGGTTAATTAAAGCGAGCGCTATATACAAATTTCCAATTAAATTCAGAATGCGCGCGATACATAATGCGTGTAAACAGGGGCCATGATCGAAAGACAAATAAATTACAGAGCTGTTAGAGTGTTGAAGGAATGCTCCGAATTGAATTTTCCATTGAGACATCAATTTCGAAAAGGGCCAGCAAATGGTGTGTAATTGCCGGATGTGAGTGTGTTTTAATTTGATATAACGTGTTCAAGCTTGTTATTAGAGTCTATTAGGTGTTTTAAATTGATTTAAAGTGTTTTAAGATTGAAGAATTTAAGAATTTGAAGGTTTATTGCAACATTTCGCTACACTGTTGTAAGTGAATTGAGGATTATGTGAATTGATCATAATGAGCGTTTACAGTTTATTGTAAATCATTTAATGCGGATTTACGATCGATAAATCGTGGTAATAAAACGCCAAAGGGCGATTGATGTAGATACAGGTACAACCGGAATTATGCATGTTGTCAAGGTATTTTGTGATTCCATGAAGTTAAACAATGATCGGATTAAGATTGGCTAGAATTAAGTTGAATTTCTGCTTAGAATAATATTAAGCCACCCTTATGTGGTCTGAAAATTCCAACGTTCGAAAAATCAAAAATCAATTAGCAAGCTGATATGGAATAATCACAGTTTTAGTGGCTGACCCGTACGATAATCACAAACCACCTAATTGCTCGACGCGAGATTAATTAATACTGAGATTGAGACATCGTGACATTTACACTTGTAATAAAGATATGACACTCATCATCATCATCATCATCATGATACCCACATGGGATTTAATTACAGACGAGATTTGACCAAATCTCAGCAATTTTAATTGGGTTTAATTGAATTTAATTGGATATTAACACACTTACTGTTTTCTAGTTTATTGTTTAGGTTTAGATGAGTTTTGTCCTTGTAAAATTGACTGGTGACAATATTAAAATGTAAATTACTATGCTGGGTTGGTCTACCACCCGCTGGCTGCCATGATAAATCAATTCGCCGCTTAATAGTGTCTCCTATGGTCTTTGGACTGTAGCAACCCCCACCGAGCAACAACGGGCCTCATACTCATGATACATGCATGTAGATATGTGGACTGTGTGTTGTATTAACACCTGCCGTATTCAACTCGTGGTGTGGTTTGATTAAATTGGGCAACATCGGAATAAGGATTTTTGAGTTGCCCTGTACACTAGGAATCATGGTGGTTTTTTAAGATATTTTATTAAACTTCTTTCGTTGTACTTCACATAACATGTTTGATTCTGAATTGTATCTGAATGGGATGAATTGTTTTTCAAAGAACAAGGATTATGAAGGAACTGAATTGTGGTGATGTTTGATTTACCGATGCTTTAGAATGAATTAAATCCGGTTTTCTTCTGTCAATTGCCAACTGTCTAGCATTGATATTTTTCTCTTAATTTTCCTAACATACACTCTATTTTCTAGTTTGTCATCAGCGAAAGTTTTGCAATTCATTTACCTTGCTTTTCACAAGTTTTGGTACACTTTTGTTTCAAATCTGTAGCAATTTTCACCGTTCAATGCATTCCGACTGGTTTAATTGCAGCCCTGTCAACAATTAGCATGTGTTAGTCATACGCATGGCGTCTGCAACAATAAACTTCATTGAATCAATCAGCGTGTATATGGCGCACGCACGCGTACAATGATCGCGTTGTTTTAATCAAACACGCACCTTTCAAGCGCGCCGCTCCATGCCGCTCCATGGGCGCCTGCGGCGGCGATTTTATGCGCCATTCCGCTCCTATGAGCTACGGTATTTGCGCTGCGAATTATCATTAATAGTTGAGTAATGAGTAACGGTTCGTTCCATCTAGGTACACTTTAGTTATTTTGCAACATTTTCAAAACACAACAGAAAAGACAATGTTCAACATTATTCCGTTTCATATTGATAAAAATATGCATTATATGGGTAAATAAATTACTTTTGAAGCTCTTAATTAAACATGGCGCAAGCTAATATTTAATCATGTCATTCAATTTGCAATTGTAATTAATCACCAATTTGTTATTTAATCAGTAATTCAATTTATTTGCATTTTGTCGCAACAAGATGCGGGGAATTTATTACGAGCCAAGGTGTGCAATAAATGAGTTGCAATAGAATTGGATAGTCGTAAGATGACGCTCAGGAAAAATTGGTCCAGGTTGTGTGCGGCGTAATAAAATGCCAACAATAAACTTTACACAATCCATAGAAACGTGGCAGTAAAATTAGGCACGTCATAAATAAGAAAGGAAAGAATATTTTTTGGGGACGAACCAAACAAGTTGACAGTTTAAACATAAATAATTTTCAAGTGAGTAAAACTAAAACATGTGTTTTTTTAAAAGATTTTATCGGGAAACAATTTAGCTGAATACTGTTACTAAACTCGAAGTTTTAATCCAATTCGTTTGAATGATATTTATGATTTTCTAAATTACTGCATAAACTATGGATTTGAAGCGTAGAGAGAGTAACTTTGTGATTAGAATCGGTAATTTTACTTTTATTCGCAAAATATTATCTCAGAACATCTGACTTGGAGGCTTTTGAAGGTTTCATTGATTTCAAGTCAATTGCTTGTGATATATTCTATTTTCAAAAGTCATTGTCATGATTTTTCACTTAGATTAATTTGCCCGCTGTATAATTACAAGTGTGATGGCTCAAATGCAAATTAAAAGGGAGCAGAGTGACGAGATAAATGGACGCGACATTATTAAACAGTCATGTAAACTAGAGTATAAGTAGTGATGGTCATTTGTCAGGTGTGATTACCATCACGACGTGTGCATTCGTTAAGCCCGCGCCGCACTCGCCACATGCATTGCGCATGTGCCAAGTACTCAGTGTTTTGCTGAGACGCGTCTCAAACTCTCAGCATCCAGCATCTCTGCATCTCGCAGCGTGGGAAACCAGCAGGGCATTTGTGGTGCGCATCGGGTGGCGGTCCGCGTCGCAACACTGGCATTTTTAATGTTCGCGCACATTAAGCATTCACGTATTGAGTATTGAGAGTATGCTCATTATTTAATGTTATTAGCATGGCGATGGCAGAGGGATTTAATTATTGCGCTGGCTATTGTCTACGCACGTCCGAGCTATTTTCCCGGGGGTTTTAGTTGCGTTATTGTTGACCTTGTGCGATGATGGGAAATGGGTGGAGGTTTATAAATAATTAGTGGATTTGTAGTTTTATTCTGCGGCTATAAATATTTGGCTGGCATCAAACGGCACGCGAGGTAAAAATCGGCCGGTTCGAATTAATTTCGCTTAATGTCGCGTGATGAATACAGCTGCCCGTGGACTAACAATAGGCATTTATAATTGCGTCGCGGGAAATGGACAGAAATATACATTATAATCCTTGCTGTAATGTGGAGAATAAAAGTAAATTAAGTACAATGCATCGACATCAATTTGATAGAAAATAGTTTTATGCGTGGTGGAAACGAAATTAATTATATAATCATGTATAGGACACATTTTTGAACGGTTTAGCGACCATATGTTCAATACTTCACCTTTATTTCTAATTAAATCAATTATGGTCAGATTTTCATTGAAAAGATTTTCGGTTTCAACAAATTTCTATCGAATGCGCACAAATTTCTATCTCACACCACTAAATATCTCCAATGAATCAAAGTCTTCGCATCTATCATTCAAAATTAATACATCCCGACCTCCCAAAAATCTCTCGCGTAATTAGAGAGTTAATTCCAACATTGCGCGTCACACGTATGGATGCCACATGGTTACTAATTAATATGAACTGCAATAAAACGCGTTCGCAACGTCTCACAAATGCGCTGTACGCATCAGAAACAACAGTGAGGGAAGCACAAATCATTGGATATGTTCAAATCCACCCAGAGACGTGTTTATAGCACCGTTGTAACTATGAAACAGTAAGATTACAAAGCAGTTGTAGTTGGAAACCAGATTGTATTGAGTTGAGCAAGGTCAGGAATATTGAATTGACAATACACTTGGGACGGCCCTGGATAGATTCTAACTGGTTTAGGTTATGTCGCATGTCGGAAGGGGCCCACTACCGCACGAAATGAATAATGCGTAGAAATTAATTCGTGACTTTTAATTTTAGCTGCGTTTGATGTCGAGTTTGTCTGCGCGGAGCAGCAAACAAATTGACTTTGGTTGCGCTCCTTTTAATCGGAGCTTTCGAGAGAATTACTGATTGTTACAATTTAAATGAGAAGATGTGGAGTTGAGTCAGTAATGAGTTTATTTTTAGTGCAATAGCTGCATTAAAATTTGCAGTAAAGTTGTAATTAAGATGTTTAAATATAAACATGCTTTATGTCTGGGAATCAGTTTTCCAGTAAAGTAATGTTTCAATTGTTCATAACTTATAATTTATGTTTGTAATCAAGCACAATTATTCAGCATCCGGCTGGTTATGCATTAGGAAGTAGATTCAGTGAATATCACATGTTTGTAATATAATATTAATTGATTATGTGTCAATTTCAATTTGCAATTTAGCAGCTTTCTAATACAGCTCACGAATGCAACTTTTTCGTAAATTTCTTAGCATTCTGCTCGTCACAGACTTGCGTCTGTCTCCTGACTCTTCCAAGCGTAATTACATATATAAATAATCCACTTCTTGGAATCATAATAATCTATTTTCGAGCGTGCGCGCGCACGATGCGATACAGAACGCATTAAATTTATATTCGGCTGTTTTTCTTGCGCGTGTGCCTCTTCACTTCTTCGTTTGAATGCCCCAAGGCTCGAAAGTATGCGAGCTTTTCATATTGTTACGTGTAACATTATATTCATTCATGGTTTACCAGTTTATCTACAGGGTACGCAACGAAGCTCAATAATCCATTGATTCTTGTTGTTTTCCTTCCGAAGAACGTTCAAGGGAACAATGTCATCTCTTCTTTTTGGGGTTTATGCATTAAGTTATTAATGTTCTTAACATTCATTGCAAGTCTGAATTTGAAATGGTTTATTGTCGTACTTCTTGCAGCGTTAAAAGCGTGTGGAGTGTGTTGAGACGGTTGAGAGTGCCACTTAAAAATATTGCTCTTCTTTTCCGAGAATCCTCATTATTCCTTTTATTTCAGCGCTTGCATCCTTTGCCATTATGCGGCGATGTATGCAATGTGCAGTTGCGCGCATTGTCGGCGCAATTTTGGCGTGCGCGCGTTTACAAAGTCACACTAGCGTATTAAATCAAAAGACATTCATTAGGCAAATAAATTCCGAGCGGAGAATTATGTGCTCTCTTGTGAGGTCTGCTGGAATTTCGCGAGAAATTGGCATTCTATCATTTTACAAAGTTAGTAAGGAAGGAAGTAATAAATTTGTATCGCTGGACAGTCCCCTCGCATGTGGCTGAAAATTAGTGAAGGTAAAGACTGGTGTAGAAATCTGATCAGAACTTTGTTGGAAGTGATTCGCAGTTGCCAACTTTTTAAAAGTGTAGGAGTGTGCGTTTTCATTGATCCTAACACTGCTGAAACAATTGTCATGTCCAGGATCTTTTTAGATTTATATTGCTAGGCTATAATTTCATGCATTTTCGTGAAAAACACACATTTTACCCTTTGAGTTATATGATGTTTTCTTCATTTTTAACTTTACTCCAAAACACATGTTTTCCTTGTCGCTGCAAAAAGAAGAAATTTATTTATTTCAAAACCCAATAAATAACCACACCATAAATACGCATATGTTTTAGCTGGCATTTCACTGAATAGTCTCACTAATTTCGCCCCATGCCTCATCGCACGCAGGCCCCCAAAAACGCGGTGTAAATCGATCCTCGTCGCGCGTTTGAATTTCATCTTCACTTCCATCTGCATTTTCATTTGCCGGCGACGTCGCGACACGCACATTTGATAGACAACGACGT
Organism: Ecitoglossa quadriceps; assembly: GCA_027574925.1. Taxonomy (NCBI): domain Eukaryota; kingdom Metazoa; phylum Arthropoda; class Insecta; order Coleoptera; family Staphylinidae; genus Ecitoglossa; species Ecitoglossa quadriceps. The sequence goes on from JAODGC010000006.1 coordinate 542,616, forward strand.
GCGCTTGCCTTTATTAATAAATCTGTAAATAGCACACAGCGAGACACGCGTCGAACGCCAAAGTGCGCGGCGACGTCCTCGAACGTAATTTGTGCGTGCTGTGCTTTTTTAGCTGCGCGTCTCGGTACTCTCGGTACGAGCTACACATCATCGGGTTGTGTTGAATACACGCAATGCGTTTGTGTGTCTCTGGAGCAAGTACAAGACGGTGAAGAAGACACTTGCATGTTGCGTTGCGCTGCGGGCGTTTGCCCATTCGTTTTTTCTATTTCACGATAAATCTTGCCTTTTACGCGTTGTTATGATCTATTGCGCGTGCGCGCTGAATGTGTAAACAAATAAACACCTACGAGTCAAAAATGGTTTACCCAGGGACTCACTCGTTCAGGTACAGGTACATGCGGTCAGCGTGTTTATTGGCTTGATTTAATAAGCTTTATTTGGAGAAATACATGTGATAACGAACTTATGGAAAACTAATTAAGCAAGTTTGCTAACTTGCAACAGCTTATGTTATTAGAATATTGTTATTGTTTAAGAGGCACTAGAAAGGTCAACTATTGAAGAATAAATTACGAAATGTTATAAATGTTGTTATAACATTTGCTGCTTTTATGATCTGATTTTTCAGCGAGGAGAACTTTTTGGAGAAAAGTGGGTATTTGATACATTTTTCCTATGAAATGAGCTTATGAAAGTTATGAAGTCTCCTCGGAATATTTCAAAAATCCGAATTTAATTTACGCTCACGTTTAGCGCATTTAATTTCCGCGCATCTCACGGCGTCATTTCCACACGGTGCGCGCTTTAATACATTATTTCATAAACGTCAATAATTAACAATAAGTATAGAGGCGCGAGCATGCAGATCTCGGGGGAATAAACGAAAAAGCGCGCCATAAAGCCGAGCGCATTTAAAGCGCTCGCGAAGAGCGTGCAATGTGAGTGAATGGCACGCAGTTGGTCGCTGCTCGCGCGGCGCAAATTACAGTATTGCTGCATCAGCACCGCCGCGGCCATCTTGAATATTTGAGGTAATTGCGATCGCAACCGGTGTAAAAATCGCGCGCGATGGCGGAGATAGGCTCAAATTTACCCCTTGACCAAAACGCGAGCCCAAGTAGTGAAATATATTATAATATGCGCGCCTATCTGCTGCTGATCTCGCATTTTTATTCATCTGCTTCCGACGGTGGTGGTTTCAACGGCTGAGGCGGCGATGCGGGTGCCGGAGGGATTGTTTGCTAACTGTTGAGCAATTTATTGCACGCGATCGACAAGTGAGGTGATTGTGACTGTAAATTGGAAATGGAATACAAATAGAATGGAATTATTCCACTGTCATGAATAAAATGTGTTATGCGAGGAAAAAATATTATCGAGGAAAGTTATAATGTTATCATAGTTCACATTTTAAACAATATTCTGTGATAACAGTTAAAACCACCATCAATTCCCGAACAAATTTTTACAAATAACACGCGTACGAAAAAAAATATAACCTTGAATCCACTCAATTTAAAGCCATCAAACTTGACTCAAATACCACTTAAAATACAACAATACCTAAATTAAACAGAGACTTATAATTGATTCAACTCGGAACTCTCCATTTCTCTCGGTAATTGTTGCTTCTTTTGAACTTGTACGTTTGTTGCAACTCAAAGGCTAAATTGAATGATTTCGGTCACGTTTTAATATAAAAACACGCTTTTTAATAGCATACATACAATTCATGTATGTTACTTACGTGGGTGTTGTGGAAACACGGTGAGATTTATGCTTCGAGACTTGGGCGCGCGCGTCTGTGACAAATGCATACAAGTCGCAAGCGGCCATTATATGTTTCGCTCATTTATTACTACGCTACTCAATGTATCCCGATGTGTTTCGATGACTTATTTATTCCATTTGCGTTTACGGCCAATGAAATTATGTTGTAGTAATTGTTTCTTGAACGAATTTAGAGTTTGATTTCATGACGAAATTGTATCATTGTGATGGGACAATGCTATTATCTCCCGAAATTAAGATTGAAAGTGGATGAAAATTTGTATGTTGATTGTCAAGTAGTTTGGCAATGGATAGCTGCAAAGTAAATGCATTTAATTTTATGGAGCAATGAGTTATCGTCGCTACAGTAATTTCTGTGTAATGCTTTGGAAATTTGCAAATAACACACAAATTCCATATTTTGCCAATACAATTATTGCTGTGTATATTCACGAGGAAACTAATGCTCTATCTCTATCTAAACGAAAGTTCTCGTACTTCAAAGGGAAAAAATTTATTCAGTATACCCCATCCACCTTACAATTTATTTCCTCTAATGTCCGCGAGGCAAATAGCATGCATTTGGCGTATTAATTTATACGGGAATTTATCACGCACGCTTCCGAGCATTTTCATCTCACCTCCACTCTCTCGAATTTCCTCTTTTTCTTGCACTCTTTTACGCACCTACAATGTTATGGCATGCTATGATTTATAATCGCTGCGACGCGCCACGGAATGCAATGCCGGAGAATTGATTATTCCACGCGTGCTCGCGGCTATAACTTTTGTCATTCCCCGAGTGGCGGAAATGGCAGCGCGCCGCAATAAACTAAATAAAGTGTTGATAGATTGGTGTTAATTTGATGTACAACACGCATGCGGCGTTCCATATGGTTTTCCAGTGTGAAGTTTTGTACGTGGACAATGTGAACATCCTGCAATGGTTTTTATTTTCATTTGCAATGCTGCAAAATATCGTGATTTAGCCGAATTGCAGCATGATTTAATTTTAGAGCTTTAATCGTATGGAACCCGTCGCGTTGCAGGCGTAATTACGTAGTTGACACTAATTCGGGTATTAAATATTAATAGAATTAATATGTACTTGTGGTCTATTGAGTGCTAACTAGGACGTGTTTGCTTAAAGTTTACTTATTTGCATTTGTTTGCAGAGGTTTAGACTTCGGTACTCACATTTTTTGAGGAGAAAGTGAATTTCTAGCAGTGAGAATTGATGATTGCTTAGGATAGAAAAAGGGGTCAGTTACGAAAATTTCAAGATTTAAAATCAACCAGTACAGATTAATAATTTTACTATATGAATTTCTTTTTCTCTATTAGGTAATAAGTCACAACTAATTTAATTAGGTTTACATCTTTCTGATGTATTTGTGATGAATTTCTTTGTAGTGTGTAAATATTTTATATTTTAAAAATTTTCTAGTTAAACTTTAACATAAAGATATGGAGCTTTAATGTGAAATAACTTCTGCATTTTTTTATTTCACGCTCAATTACAAAGTAGATAAAATTGAAAAAAAATGTAAATAACTCAAAAATGTTACAAATACAGTAGAATATTGTAGGGAGGTACTAATTATTTAAAAATTGAACGTCTTCTATTCAAATATGCTTTGATTTTTCGCTCGCTTCACGGAAAACCGACCTGCTGCATGACCTTTTATTCTCGACTAAAAATCACATTGCGTGTTTAACCCAAGTCGATATTGTTTTAATAACAACACCAAAGATACTAAAAAAACATCACATCGTCCAAGGCTCAAAAAACCTGTCGCTGTTTGCACACCGCACACTCAACCCCATGAAGTTCTATTAACTTAGGACAAGTGCTCAAGTTACTTAAGCTAATTCAAATGCACGCCCTATTCACCATCACGCACCGGCTTTTATCGCCGACAAATCGCCGCTGAGGGTGGCATTTCTTATTAGTTTAAATATTTATTTGTTGCTGCGGCATTGACATCAAAAAAACACAAAGTGATTCTGTCGAGTTATTCTGCGTCCCTCTAATATTTCTATATCTAATATTTTATCCAGAAGGAAGGAATCAACGCTAGGATAATAATGCTGATTATCTACCTTGAAAAAGTTCAGTAGCTGTCTCGACGTCTAAGACGCGACGACTTGATGTTTATAACCTCAAAACTCAGCTCGCAAGTGATCGACACGCGATCAATTCTTTTTTTGTCGATGAGAACACCAGTAGCAGTGCTAGTCGGGCGAAATTGGGAAATTAGGCAGGTAATCACCTCAATCCTGAGGCGTTTTTTTGATTTTGCCGAAGAATGCAGATGTTCGCACGCCGGAATTTTAACTAAAACGCAGCGCAATTATGGAATCAGTTCGCTTTTTGCATGTGACTGAGAATAAAATAAATCGGTAGGAATTACGAAATTACCAAATTGACAATGTTGAAACGCGACAACCCCATTTCGAATGCTTCGTATACGGCGAATTCGTGGAAGTGCACAATTAAAGTGCACGCTGGCGGCTTTACACTCCGCCACGTACAATGATATAGAATTACTCACCTGAGCGAAAGTACAATCATCACTACCTCGCACGCATTGCATGTGCATATGTGCGCTGTATCTTGATTCGGCTGATATTATGTAGACTATGTAGCGAGTCGGCTGGCATACGATTTCAAGAATCGCACACCTAGACTAATCGGTTATAATCATTCGTATTTTTTGCTGCTTCGTGCGATCGTATAACGATGCCGATGATGATGGTGCTGATAGGTGTTGTGTGTGTTGCAAACATCATGCATTCCGTCAATACGCGGCTGGCTTCTGTTGTGCGCTTGGTTGCGGGAAATTAACTGAGGAATTAGTGCCGCACAGGCAAATTGAACCTGTGCCGTGAGATTTGATTCATGTGGTGGCAATTTTAAATGTTTGATGTTATGTAAATGCAGACAGTGCAAGAAAACAAAGAGTGTTGCAATGCAAGAATTTTTACCTTTAAGCAATAGTTATTTAATTAATTGCGGAAGATGTAAGACGGATAATGTTGCGCAATTTTAGAGAGATATCCTTCAATCTGCTGGGTATTTAGTGAAGTTTCTAAAACATGGGTTGGAATAATAAATCTTATTTTATTAAGACTCAGAGCTGGCACTGGCAAGGGTAAAATATAATTTGCGCCTAAGCAGCTTAAAATTAAGTGTAAGAAACAATTGATAGAAACTTTAGAAATTCCTTAAGAATGATTTCTATTTATTGTTGTTTAAATGATGCTTTTCATTAGATTAATTTTTTACTTATATGCTTTTATAGTTGACAAATTTAAAGCAGCTAAAACAGTCGAACGTCTCAATCCAAGCTCCAACTTCTTAAGTAATCTTTCAATGCCTCCCAGTTCCAGTTTGCCCCAACCTATCGAACTATATTCTACACTAATAAAATTTAAACGCAATATCATCGATACACTATCATTTCTCTTGTCCAACGCCTTGTTTTCATTGCTTTTGCGCTGTGCCTATCGCCTACATGTTGTATCGCATGACGTCACTTCCGACCTACCCTAAACCGACGCGAGGGGCATCGCCATGTCGTCGGCACGTAACGCACCAGTCTGGGTGCATGCCTCCTAAAAATAAACACTGCATGCGATGCATTTGCGCACGACATACCAGCGATAGCTGTCTCGTTTATTTCGACGATTTGAATTCGAAATCTACTCACACTAACAAGAAGGCCATCGGGGATGGTGCTGTGCCTGAATTTTATGAATTCATTGCAATAAACGAACAAGGAAAGAATTTGAGGGAAAATAAATTCTTACCTGGTGGGTATTTATCAATTTGAAGGTTTTATTAGCTGAGTCACTTTCTGAGGAATCATCCGAAAGCAATTCGGAGATAGTTGAATGTTCTCGATCATTCTTATCAATAATTTCCTGTTTACAACGGCAAATGTCTTTGCCTTTGTATTTCCTGAATCTCTATCGACATTTTATGGTTTCTGTGTGCGCATTGCACAGATAACCCTTTGATTATACTAGGGGTTTTAATATGAAAACGCCCAACATATCGCAGCCGGAAGAAAGCGAAGACATCGAAGGACAATGCAATTTTCCTCGACGAAATTGGATTAGGTTACGACAGGCATCGTGTCGACCACTAAATGCATTAAATCACATCCGACATTCTACTGACATTAATACGATTTCTTAAGGGGTTGTTCATTTGAATTCTAATAAGTGCACGATAATTAATACTCGGATTGTAATTCAATAGAAAATCTCATCCAAACTGTATAGAAGCAAACACTTCTTCTTCAAAAGCCTCAAATTCGAAGAAAACTACATACAAAGCAAACAGTTATAAATTGAATCTCGTCTTGCCGAGGGTGTAACCTCAATGGCACCCTTATTCCAAGAAGATAATCGGCTACTTTAAAGTCGCTCTTATAAACTAAGCTTCAGTTCACCAAGCATTTAGTATTCAATTTTGTTTTCCTTCTTCCTTTGATCTGACTTACAAGTGAGTAAGTCAAGTAACTTAGAGAGGGATGGCTGTCAAGCAGCCCCACAAAGCGTTACATTTGGTGACATTCTGTTCATTTCCTGTCTTTGAACCATTGAATGAAATATATCTTGTTTGATGGGCTATAGTCAAGTAGGCGCCAACACCCTAGACTTTCCGAAGACTCTAGTAAACTTAAGTCATAAGCCGAAATCATCTTGACAAATCATAATATATAATTCAATTCAAATCTTTTCTTTCTGTTGCAGTCGCATCATGATGAAGAGATGAGCGAACCGGAATCGACCGGAAACCAGGAGGACGCAGACAGTAGCGATGAGCTCAGAAGACACAACAGTCTCCTGGCTGATCATGGTGATGTTCTCGCCAAGTTGAAGATGCAAGTGCGCGATATTAAGGTAGGGGTAAGTAAATTATTATCCAGCTCGAATTATAATTCCAACAAGATTAGGCATGTATTAAAATTTGGGGTGTTTTGTTGTGCGCAGGAGGATTTTGATCCATCACGTCTTCCCTTTCCGTTAAACAATCGCAACGATGGTTTCCAACTACCGGTACCATTTCCGTTCCCGCATCCAGCGGCGGCGTTTCTGCCACCAATGGCAGCTCCACAACAGACTACAGCGCCATCTTCGGGCAGTTCACATTCGTCGGAGGGCAGCAATGCCTCTTCGCAGCACACCTGGTCCTTTGAGGAGCAATTCAAACAGGTGCGTCAGGTATGTCGCATTTATGATCATTTATATTATTTTTGCATGGTGATTTTAATTTCTGCAAGGATAATTACTACGAAGATTGGTTAGGGGTTTAATAGAAAATATTAAAAAAAAAAAAAAAAAAAAATAACAAATGTAGTCAGAATAAGTTCTTTATTTTAAGAGATATTAAGAAAAAAGTGCAAAAAGTAACGTTTTAGAGGAAGTGAGTTCTCCGGTTTGCTGCAGTTTATTGCTAATTGCTTCTAAACTATTACTCCTCAGTTATTATTATTTTCAGAAGAGGCTATCAAGATGTGTGTGTGTGAATATATTGTTGCTTTGGTTTTATACAGGGTGTTGCTAAAGTTTGAGAGATTTGCTTTCCAACTAGAAAATTGATTTGTTCTTTATTTTTAAAAAATTGTTATTTCTGCTACTTTCAATTAGCTATTAATTTTGAACTACATTGATATCTATATTGAATTCTTTCTTGGATTACCAGGCAGTTTTAAGCAATTTTCTCACTCCATTCTTGTATTCTTCGCAAAACGAATGTATTCTTTTAACATTGCACTCAATTTGTATACCCAAAATTACTCTTTAGCAGCTTATAACCCACCGCATCTTTCACACACTCTGGTCGCCACGAAATTTATGAAAATTTATTAAAATCGTAAACGTCCCGCGCCGGCTTTCATTCTCGACGTGTTTTGTCTCTCTATTATTAGCGCTCTTCCCGCGAAACGAATAAAGTCGCAGCCGCCCTCCGCGCACCAGCGACACAATGCCCCAGCTACAACATATTGCCCACTCTCGCATGCGTATACATTAATGTAGAAGTG
>JAODGC010000006.1:550544-562392 GCA_027574925.1 Ecitoglossa quadriceps
TGTAGAAGTGGTGAAGATGGTATGAAAATCGCAACGCAAGTGATGCACTGATGTTATTGTTCTCCGGCTGCCACTGCGCCGGCTTGCATTATAATTTGGCATAATACAAATTCAATGTTTACGGCCGCCCCGAATATGATTTACGATTATTTCAAATTGCGCATGTATTGCGCTTGTGAGTATTTATTGTGAATGAGATGAAGGCACTTGGAAGAAAGTTGATGTGGGGAAACAAAGAGTTGACTCAAGAGTTGAGTGTAAATTAAATTAACACACGTAATTTAAGCTTAAATCGTATTCAACGAAGTTTTGTACAAAGTTGAAGTTCTAAGAAATTTTAATTATGTGTACTCAAAAAAAACCTTGAATTGGTGCAATATTAACAACTTCGGCAAAGCACTTTCTTATTTTGTATTTTTCCTACTTCTTTATTCACACTTTCAGCTTAATTTACGATACCGACAACATCTAAGATATTGGTAGACTCGATTTTAGAATGCACCGTAACACGGATCATATGTGCCCACTTTTAATTTCCACGCTTCTCTCATCTTCTTTATTTTAGAGAATTTTGCCGAATTTTCCGTCTGTAATAATCCAAAGCGACTTCTTCAAGTATTGCATTCCCGAAATCATTTGAAGCTCCATGCCGTCGAACATTGAGACGAGACAACTGGACGTGCGTTTGGAGGCGCGTTTAAAATTCATTAAAATGACGCGCCGCGCTTTGATATCCGCAGATTAATAGACGCCGAATCTTTGATGTTCGGTACGAGTTGCGTAAACAAACGCGGCGGCGGTGTGATCGTTTGTTCCCGGGATGTACTTAAAATACGCCGTATGTGCAAGACAACACAAAGCTGGAGTTGGTTTAATACTGGTGGAGCTTTTGTTACAGTGGTTACATCATATTGATTGAGGATTGCGTTGGGAAAGCTTGAGATCATTGTGCGTACATTGTACCCCTTCGAAATAACACTAAATCAGCAACAATCTCGTAATCGTCCGTACTGGAAATCAATTACCTCCACTCGCGAGCCATAAAATTATGCAAAACAAGCGCGTGTGTAGTGCGCGCAAAGAAACTAAACGCGTTTTCCGCTACGCCACAGCGACAATCGGCAAGAAACCATAAAGTGCACAACGGCACGAGAACATCGCATTGCAACAACAACTAGTAGTACTCGACAGTAGTTTTTGTCGCGTAAATGCTAGTACATTGTGTGGAACAAGCTTAATTTGTTGAGCAATTTTTTGGAAAAAACGCACGCACCACAACAAGCAGAGAGAATAGCAAATGTGGAGATCTTAATTCAAATTGGACCATTACAATATGATATTAATTTTATCACCTTTTGTGAATTAAGTTGAAAGAGGACCTAATCGAATAGGTTTTTGTTTTCTTTCTTTTGCTTAGAAAGAAAATTGTAAATTTTGATAACATAGCACATTACCAAGAATTTAAATTCCAACTGAGTCATTTTGAAATAAAATTAATTACCACACATCGTATTATTTGATATTTATTTTTTTTAGGCAAACAAGTTGTTGAATTGTGAGTTATTTTTGCCTAACATTGACGTCAATTGAGTAATTGTACTAAATGAATCCATGACTAAGTAATCAATCAGTACTGTTGTAAATTGCTAGAATGTCGTATTTGATAACCACGCGCAAGACTCAGAAATATTTCAAACAATTTATAAACCTCAATGCTACATAGATTATTATCAGTTATTCACTTTTCTGGTCACTGGCCTGGTGTTGAGATAATTAAAAAATAATAATACACCCACGACTTGCCTCATCTTGATGATCTAGAATTAAAAAGAAAAGCGGCCTTAAGCTACCCTTCCAGTCCACATCCAGCTACAACCAACAACATTTTATGCTATCTGGAAAGGATATTAGTACTGCGTAATGATTGATTAGTAACGATTAGTTATGTAGAACAAAAGCAGCAGTGCTGTAAGATGGGCCCAAGAGAGAGATGAGGTTTGAGGTACCTCACCTCAAACAAGTTATTATGATACATTATTAGCTTCAAGGCAGGCGATTCAAGTGTGCATCAATTCGTTTTTGGTGCTCTTTTCGTATCTTCTTTTGATCGTTTGGTCATCAGCCAGCAGCTAACTCAATATTCCAACAGTCGGGTAAGTAGGGAATGATTAAGAATATCATCCTACATGTCGAATGTGAAAGGTGTGAAGTTTATATATTACACGCCTGTTTCTCATTTGTAAATGTTTTTCTTGTATTTAGTTTGGTAGAGTATGATCGTTTCTTATATTTCGTTCAAGACCAGCGTAGGAGTATTCTGCTCTTGAGCTTAAATCACTTAGATGTGATTGATTTGTCAATTTCTTTTCGAAACATGTGTAAATTATTTATATTTTTAGATATAGCACGTGTTTAGATAAATCTAATTTCTCCATCTGCAACCCCTTTTTTTCAACCTCCCCCATTTAATGTACAATCTCTTAGTTATCGCCGTAGAATTCACTTATTTTTGGAAATTACAAAAATACACTTGATATGTGTAAAATAAGGGCTCTGCAACGATGTAAACGAACGCGCGTTCTTCCTGTCTTAGATGCGAAAAATTGATTCGAACGCGTGAAATGGGGGAAAAGCACGTGTTTTCTGTTTGCGCTTCCATCACACTCTCGGGAAGATGTCATCGTGAGTAATAGTAATAACCTCTCCCATTCGTAACATTTTCAGACAGAAATCTCGGGTTTTAGAGGATTTCAGCTGACTCCAACCTAAATAGACTTAGTTTAACCCGTTTTCAGCTTTGGTATTAGTGGTAAAGTGATTTACAAGATAGTTACAAGAGTTAATGTACCCGAGGGTGAAGAGGTTATTCAAAACAACAATAAACCACAATTTCTATTTTTGTACTCTTCTCGATGGATATGCATGAGGAGGAGTTGAAAAATGCAAATCGTTATGTTTCATGAGATTCTTCGAATGTTTGATAAGTCTTGAACAATACTAATTACAGCGAGCAGACAATAATTGAATGCCGCTCATCTCATCTTGGGTTCTCATCCACCCCGCTTGATTCTGGTACCATCCGCGGAACGTCGTAAAAACGGCAGTCGGTTGTTTTGTCCATTCGCCACGCTTTCAAGAGCTTTATAGAAAAAGCCTAGCGATTTTTATAGCTTAGTCGTTATTCATCTGGCTCGTCGCGCTGTTTGCAAATTGCATCCAGAGTCAATCCGCGTTATACATATCATTAAATATCCCATTTCATTAACTTGCCTCAACTCTCAGCTGTACATTTAAATGTTTGCTAGTATTGTAGAGTTTTGTTTCAGGCTGGCTGGTTTCTCTTCGTCTTGTTTCTCTTGTTTCTCTTGTTTCCCTTGTGTTGTCTTTGGTAAATGTAGCGTGTTGAATTTCGGCACTCGGGATCCAATTAACCCGCTGGAAATTAACTAGTCATAGTAAAAATGCCCGTCGCTCGTTTCGCAGCTCTTTTATTTCATTGCAAACGGTTTGCGCACCCGGAAAATACACGTGCGCGAAAAACTCGTTGATATTTCTGGTTTACGATCGTGTGAATCTCGACAGACAGATGGAGCGTAAAAATACTCTATTATTCGGAGCAAGGCGAACGAAAGGTGGACTTGAGTTGCGGCGCTTGGGAAGATCGATTCAAAAAAGCGTCATTTCCACTTTCAGCAAATCCCTAGGAAAATGCCCGGGCTATTACAACGCGAGAGATAAATGATTAAACTGCTTACGAGTGCTCTGGGCCGAAATCAATCAGAAGGATAAGAAGTATTGAAGGCGTTTAAAAGGACCTCAAATAATTTAGGGACGCTTCAAATGTTCTACTTTATCTATTGCGCTATTTGGCAAATATATATTGAGAAATAGCTTACATATTTCTACCTAACTTAACACAATTGTTAATAAAGGTGTACTTCAAAATTTCCTCTGAAGCATGTGAACTTCATGTGATAATCTATTTCGCTCGATGCTTCTCAGATTGAGTCATTTTCTCCCCTTTTTGGGCGAGTGAGATTAATGCGCTCAGGTCTCGATAATTGCGTAAGAGGGGGCGGCTCCGGTGCACACGCGCGTATTAACGCATCAATGTGCAAGCAAAGCGGCCGTAAATTGTTAGCACCGCAACACGATTACATGATGATGATGGGTACACAGCATCACTCTGCGTGGATAGAGAGAGGATGACTCGCCCACGCTATCTGAGAAGAATGCACGTGGTGTGGTCATAGACAAATTCATGCGTTATTAACACAATTAATTAAATCGTAAATGCAGTCTCATAAAATAAATGTAGTAATTTAATTCATTAACACTTGAAACTTTGGAAATTTCTTGAGTGCCGTCTTTTTATTGTGTTTGATTCAGGCAGAAGTTAAGGCAGTCAGCAAACAAATAAAAGTTTCTAATTTTCGAAAGTTTATTTGAGATATTTCGTTTAGATGTTTACTTTTCTATATCTCAAGTGGATTAATTACGATCAAAATGAATCAGTAAAATCGTGAAGGAAAGTGATAAGAATTTTCGAGTAGTTTATTCATTTTTATGTGAATTTTTTGATAATAATTTAGTGTAATAAATGAAAATGGATCCCATAAAATCGAGCTAACTTGTTTCTCAAGATTTTCCTTCTTTTTTCTGAGAATGAACCTTAAATAATTATTGTCTCGCATTTTGAGTTTTTTAACTTTGTCCACATAGAAAACTGATGCCAGTGCATTTGGTTGAATGTATTTTTATAGTTTAATGAAAATCAAGCAATTAAACTTGATTATTTTGTAGAATAACATCGCCTTATCAAAGCGAAGTATGTTCCAACTGAATTTATTACTATTATTAATACCGGGAATCTCAAGGTTTTTGATAACAAACACATTTGGTTCCATTATTTCGATATATTTCTAACTTTACTTCATAATATTCTAGTCCACTCGTACTCAAACAGCACGAAAATATATTAACTACTCCAACTTTGTACTACTTTGCCCACACTTACTCATATATATATATCTATATTATATATTTAGCCCTCTGTTTCAACTAAAATTAACCTTTAACCCTCGATTTCTCCCATTGAGCAGGACATGGCTCTGCTGGTGATTAAGTCCCAGCTTGGGGTGCTGTCGGGATCATATGAGATTAAGACATCTGTTTGGCACATTTAATTTTAACTCGCCCCCAGAGCGGTGGCTGCGCGCGCGTTTAATTGCTGGAACATGTCGGGGTACATGCGCGTTTGGCCCAAAGTCGGCAAATTCGTTTCGAATTGATTCATTCGATGGCGAAATGTGTCGGCGATTGAGTTGTTTTCCATCATTGGACTGTGTTGGAGTGTTTCGTGACTGCAGCTATTAATAGATGCCTTATTTGCTGCCCTACCGGAAATCGCAATTGGAGTTGGGATACGAATTGAAGTGGGGCACCATGATATAGATGTGGTTGCATAAGTGTGATAAGCACATACATGAGGGTGGGATAATTATAGAGGGTAGGATTTGTTATGATTGATTTGGATTGTTTTGAGGTATATTATGCTAAGAAGAAAATATGATTGGTTTTAGTATTTTGAAGAAAATCAACGAAATTAGGAGGAAATCAAATCAACCAACCGTCCGTTGATTTGATTCTCTCTTTGTTGTAATGACTTACTGTATTTAATTGCATTACATATTATGTTTTTTTTGTCTCAAAGATATAAAGCAAATCTTAACAAAAAGTTATTTTAATTGCAGTTGTATGTTTGATAACATTGTAATATCTCAACAAAACCTTGTAAATAATTTTCTTGGTGGCATAGAATAATTTAAATTCCAGTTTTAGTATGCATAGGCTTCCGTATGTAATTTCGAAGTTTTTGCTACCTGCTTAGTTTTTGAGTTGTCAACATAAAACTAACAAAAATCCTTTCGAAACACATTTAGCAATGCTTTTAATATAATTTCCAAATGAGTTATATCAATTCGAGGACAATCATTAAATGTCTCCGGATCCTGAAAGTTTAATAATTCAATAAGAATCTACTTTTTCTACAGCATTTTCTTCATTTCTCCTTCCAGTTCTTCTTGCCCCATGGCCCATTAATTCAAATTTCATCCACATTCGCATACAATACCACCTCATTACGACATTAATATTCCCATGTCAAATGTGGGTGTGTGCTCGACACATCGCGCCAACTATATTTACCGTGTAATTGTCTAATATTAGACGCCAGCGGCGCGGCATTAATTTAATATAAAATGCGAAGGCTGCACCTTTTCACACCTGGCGTCGATTTGTACAACACACTCGATTGCAATTTAAGCTCACTCTGATTGTGTGATGACTTAACCCAAGTGCTAAACTGTTGATGTTGGATCATTCGGATGCTACCAACCACTGCGACCATGTTTGCGGTCGAAACAATTACAATGTATGCAAATGATTCGAATTGTGTGTGGTGTCTTTTTGACGTGGTGCTGTCGTATCTGGCGTGATATATTGTCACGTGGTTCGCACGCCTCATACAAGTTTCATATGCATTTGCAGGGTAATGTAATGCTGGCATTCCTCGCGGCACTGGTAACACTTTGATGCTGGTGTTTCGTCTCTAAATACTTAATAATTACACAGGCAGGCTCCTTTGATTTTCGTGCCTAATGAAGGCTTTAATTCCTGTTTTAATTACCAAGTGTATGATTACACCATCTTGTACTTGAGGATTTAAAGGAGAATGTGATAAAAGATCAATGAAAGACGGATACATCATTAAATATTGAAGCTGTAAGGAAGGTTTTGCTCATTTCTTGCATGATTAGCGGATTATTTCTCTTTAAGCTTTGCAGATATCTTTGGCTATTTCTCAAATATTATTTAATATTCTACAAATACCTGATATACATGATGATAATTTTATAAAAAACTACTACAAATTTGCATCTTCTTTTCTTCAATTCGCAGTCTTCTTCTCATTCAGGTAAACTTGCCACGTGCCCAATTTCTTCTCCTTCAGTAAACGTCTCCAAAGCCTTCAAGAAACAACAATTATCAAGCATATTGATCTTTCTTCAAATATCCAAATGATGCGAAATTTCCTTCTCCACAATCCACATTTCCTCTTCTTTACTACCTGACGTTACCCATGGCAACTTAAGCCCTCAATGCAAGTACTTGAAACTCGGCGAGACACGCATTACCCTCCGCAATACCTAGAAATAATACAGCAACAAATTCGAAGACTATTAGTTACCGCCGCCCACTGCGACACAATGGAGCACTGCTACTATAAAACATGTGTGTTGCTTGCGATGGTCATAAGTCGCTGGCTGGTAGAGGGTAGGGTACATGGAGGGTCTTGAATTCTTGAAAAACGTGCACAAACCGATTTTACGGGCTTGACTTTTCGGCGCGCCCAAGACGGAGAAGTCCCTCGATTAGGGTTCAGTTCTGCGCGAGTGCCGGCAACGAAAACATCATTAAATGCGTATAACCTCAACGATTTTCGAATTTTGCAGTGGATTAATTTGTGTGTTTGATGCGTGCTCCTGTTAACAGCATGTTGGGTGGTGGAATGAGGAATATTAGCATGGAGATTCAAGAGGTGACTTACATTTTCTAATATGTAACTTCAATTCAGGGTTTAGGTTGTAAATGGATACAGTAACAATATTGTTAGACACTATTAGCACATTGCAAGTTTCTTGTGGATTTGACATAAACCACACTGAGTTTATTAAGTTGATGTGAAACTAGTTCTCGTTGGCAACCACGTGCTAAACACAATTTTCTGTTCGAATGCTAGTTTATTTATGTTAATATACGTGGTATACATCAACTTTTTTTATCGATGTTTCCTATTTTTTTGCCATTTATTATTTATATCATGATGTTTTGATATGACAATCATCGAAATAATTACACTCGCTCTGTCATCGTCGATAATGATACCATTACCAACCTTGCATCGCCATTGGCGTACGTTTTTAGCGCCTTTAAAAGCATTGTATCGTGTTCAAATGCGTTTTATGTTTTAATATCTGCTGGTATTGCTTCTACGGCGTTTTATGGGCCGGAATAAAGTGGGAATTGTTTGCAGTAGCCATCAAGTTTCAAAATTCAATCGGCCGGTTGCTGACTCCTTTCCAGGCAGAGGCATTAATGAGTTGTTTAAATATTCAGCACGTTTGTTTCCGTTCGGATTTTGCCTGAGCCGGTTAGTGGTGAGGTATGACTTATTTCAGTCATGTCCAATTGGTAGACGAGCATTGTGATTAAAATTCGGGCCCGTCGGATGCATCGCCTCCAACGATATCGCAGTCTATACATTTATAATTAGTTAACACAAAAGGGGATAAATTAATCATAAATTTGCTGTGGATTTATCACGTGCTATCTTGTAGCTCGTAGCAGCGCCGACGATTAATTGTCAATTAATATTTTTCGATTCTGAAGCACTCTGGAAGGCATTGAGTAGTTGAATTTTACGGTTTGCTAGTGAGAGAGCCGAGAAACATGAGGACGCATTTTAATGCTGTGGGGAACAATCAAGAAAGTGTCATAGTATTGTATGAAATATTGGCTGTATATGAACGCGGAATATATTAATTATTAATGACATGAACTGCCAACGAGGCGTGCAATAAGTAAACATTATCGCATTCAAATAAAATGAAACAGAAAAACATATTATTTAATTAGAGATTGCAAAACAAGAAGCGTGAAAGTGTTTGAATATTTGGGCTAACTGATAGAGTAGTAAGTAACTTAAAGTTACCGAATTTATAATCTAAACCTGTACCAATAGATTTCGTAACTTCAATAAACTTTTGGCGTTTTTTTGTCCTCGATTTCTTTATAAAGCTGTTCCGCATCATATTTAAAATGTGTATTGTTTGGGTTATACCAGATTGACTTGTAAAAGTTTTCCAAGTTTACAACGTACAATGTGTTTTGACTAAAGCATGACCGATTTTAGGCACATTTCATGTATGCACCACAAAAGGGCGCAATAAAATAAGTTATTCATAACAATGTGCTCCGTTCATAAAGTCATAAATAATTTTTTCCAAGGCAATGCCTACGTTTTTATTCCTCCGCCTTATACTTTACGAGAATTTCAAGCAATCCAAGAACACATTTCTACCTAACATGAAGTATAAAACTGATACTTTCCATGTTTACACTCGCCTTGTTTGGGAGTTTTTAATTTATGTTGTGTCTTGAACCCAAATATGCGCCAATCTAAAGTGCAAAATATAAATATTACGCTCGGGTGAAAAATTGTAGACGCTACAAGTGCCAATACGAAGAAACATTTGCACTCGGGCTAACAGTTTATTAGCGCGCGCAAGCCTACAATTAGAGGATTCGCGTTAATTCATAAATAAATCATGATACACTTCGCACGCGGCCGGCATGGCGCGCAACGAGGAAATGTTAATGACATTAATTACAATAATTAGAATCGACAAACTTGTGCGACCGTTTCCTATTTATTTCTACGTCAATTACGAAGCGCGGTGATATATCATGTGACGGGGAAATTATAATCATCATTTCAGCAGCAACAAATTACGTTATTAATGCGGAGTATGGTATTATGATATTTCGTTGAGTTCATTTTTATATTCGTCTTCGTTTTGTTCGAAGACTTTAAGGAAGTTAATTAATTGATAGGCCGTTAGCTAACTAGTACGAAAGGAGGATTGCCATGACGTCGCAATCTTGATAACGTTTGCGCTGGCGGTTTACGATTCAATTTGCCATTTTTCGCGTATTAGCTCGCATGTAGGCCGGAACACGGATATGCTTTTATTGCTGCGCAAATTATGCCAAGCACAATGGCGAACGATCGCAGAACAATCGCACAAATAAATAGCGAATAAAAAGTGGAGCTCGCTTTGCTGAATATTGAGGGAAATGCGGTAATGTCTTTAGGAAATGAAACGAAGGCAGCGCGTAATGTTTGTTAATAATTTATTGTGTTTATATTTTGAACGGGAAATGAATGCTACTTGGAGTGGTGCGGTCACAGCAAAAAGTGAGGATTAGGATGTATTATTGACGAGTGTTAAATATGGATGAGGATAATTAATATTTAAATGGCAAATAAATGTAGCAGTTTTGTGGTTGACATTTGAAATATTGCAATATTGCAAAATTCTGTTGATAACGCAAAAAGTTTGAAATATTTTTAGTTGGATTTTTTTATCGTAGTAAGTATTTAAGTGCAATTAAATTTACTACATTTTGCATGGTAATTAATAGTTGTAGCTAAAATAGTTTAGAAGTTAACGTGTTTTGACGCGGATTAAATGCTGCGCCAATTATTTTGCACTTTTTAATTTACTATCTTTATCAACCGAGCGATAAGAGCATGGGGATTTAAAAATATATTTTGTTATTCGCCTCTAAAAAGTTTCCTCCACTTGTGTGAGAGCTTTGTATCAACGAAAGCTCCATGTAAATGCATCAGTAAAGAGTAAAGCTGGAGTCAGTTAAGATCGTTGGTGTTTTAACTCGCTCACAAACTCCTGAAGACAAGAGCCTTTTTAATTTAGAGCGTGTCAACGATAGGCATGATAGATGATTCGCTGCGTAGGCTTCACAATCGTCCCTCTCGAAAAGCGAGGCATTTAAAAGCGCATTCACACCACGCTCAGCACAAGCGAGATCGTTTGGGAGGCTGCTTAATCGAATCTACATCTGATGGGTCTGCAGGCGCTGGGGCCGTGTTATGGGCAGCGGATCAATGCCGATTAATAAATATCAAGACAGCCGAATTAATTGTTTCCTTTCTTATGCGCGCACCAGAAAGGTGTGGTAAAACGCATCAACACGTGCATATGAATAAGAACCAAATTGAGATCAAACAGTTGGAGAATGAGAGGAGGAAGCGATGCAAGTGGTCAGTTTCAGATTGGAATGCGTTTTGATTAATATTGAAACTAATCGAATTTGTGTGAATCGATTAATTGACCATTGAGATTCAGTTTGTGATAACTTGAGGTAACTTGCAGAGGTGGTAATTCAAGGATAAAGATAAAGATAGGGATGGATTGGATAGGATAAGATAGGAAATTTAATGTATTTTGTTGTTATTATACAAGTGGAATTTATAATAATTAACGACTTGTTAATTAAAGACTGCGAATAAAGATGGAACATTACGGTGGATTGTAAATAGTAGTTTCAATATACAATAAGTCCCAGACTATGATAGTTGCATATTCTTCTACTGTGCAGGCTGCCACAAAGCCACTGAGGTCTAATGATTACGAATCTGGAAACAGATGCGTTTACTATGACATTACTGGCTTACTGGATATTTGAAGTTATGAAAACTTATGTTTGGTGTGTTGCCTTCTTCAGTTACTCATCATGATTTGGGTTGCATTTGATTTAGTTTAGTATATATTCGCGAAGTAGCGCGATTATTTACGACCTTCGTGCTTCCAACGCGAGCGCCACAAAGCCACCGTGGTCAAATGGCTGCGAATCCTGGAAACTGTATGACAGTCGACACTCAGCTACCGAACAAACAACATCTATTGCAAGTTAGTCTCGTCAAAAAGAATTCCCTATCTTATCATATACCATTAGAACCACTGATCTCTCATACAAAATCCAATTCAACAGTACAGGTTTCATAAGCAAATCAACTCTATACGTCAAGTAACAATACTTTTTTCCACAGTCATAAAGTACAGATAACTGTTAAATATCATACAAAAAAAAAAAAAAAAAAAAAAAAAAAACGAAGAAAACTACAAAAAAACAAAAAAAGGCGACGGAAAATCAACCCCAAAAAAAAAAACAAAAAACAAAAGTTTTGTAAACAAAATAAAAA
>JAODGC010000006.1:562402-584698 GCA_027574925.1 Ecitoglossa quadriceps
AAAAGGTATACAAAAAAAAACCAACCTCAACTCCAAAAAAAAATTCTTTTTTCACAAAAAAAAAAAAAAAAAAAAAAAAAAAAAAAAAAAAAAAAAAAAAAAAAAAAAAAAAAAAAAAAAAAAAAACCGAAGAAACCTACAAAACATCAATAAGTGTCGACGTAAATTCATCCCAATACAAAGAATCATCAATCAGACGTTTCGTAACCAAGATCAACGAAACGCTAGTCTTTTTGATAATTACTAAGGTAATTTATATGTTTTTTGCTTTATAACAAATAGTTTCTACCATAAATATTTAATAATTTAAGATGACTTATGATAATCTTCTCCGTTTACCCTCAAAATGCATTCATTCTAGTTTGTTATCCTTTCGTTATTGTCATTTATTGAAGCATTGATGCAAGATAATCTCTACATATTCAAATTCAGATTTCGGTCGTTATTATGCATTTCTCATTGCGGTCCTATGCCAACCGCAAAACCACCGCAGTTGCCCTAGTCTCCTGGATCAAAGGAACCAATCAACAACGCTATGCTGCCTCCATTGAACTCCACTCGTGCGGCGAGCGTGTGTGGCATGTTGTTCCTCCATTGTGCGAGGCGACAATGCGTGTAAACATTGTAAACGCGTAAACATCATCATCTCCTGCCATCCAATGAATCCGGGGCGATCTATTCAATGCCATTGTTACCCGTTTAGCATTGTCACTTCTGTGCAATACCTGGGCGTGCGCGCATATTGTTTGCTTTTGTCACCTGGATGAATAGGGAGGTCCCAGGTTCATAGGTCGTGATACTTGGGATCTGAGGGCAGGAGGCAACCAATCAATGGCGAGAGATGCAACATTTCTATGTGAACGGCAGCTTGTCCGTGGAAGATGAGATGGAAAGGAAGCGATTGACTTCTTCACTCCACGATCTTTATCGTACGTTTACTATCTTACTTTTTAAATTCATTTCGGTGGAGTGTGCGTTTTATGATTTCGGTTTCGGGCGTCATAACTTATTAGCCGGCTCCGGTCTTTATCGCGGCGTGTCATCGCTGCATACATTTCAATAAAATTAGTATTAAATAAAGGCGCGCGTACAAGTCGGATAACACTTTACGCCTTTTAATTATGTCAGCGTCTAATCGGCTGCCATCGCGGTTATGGTAGCTGGTGTGCGCTGCAAGCACGCCCAGTCACGAAAGTTAATTGTTTTAATTTATCACCGCTTATTGATTGAGCAGCCGCAGTTACCGAGGGAGGCGGGGCGGGGCACAAGTTGTGTGCAAATAGAAAGGAGATCGATAAATGTAATTATGTGAGAGTAGCACATTACAATTGTAAAGAATTTATCGAACAATGTGCGAAGTGTGGAGTAGGAAGCGGGGAAGGAGTCGGTATTAGAATATTAGGATATCTTAGAGATTGTTTAAAAGTAGGGGCAATTTGCTTCTTAATAAGGGTTTGGTCGAGATTTATTGTGATAACTTATGAAGTAAGCAAAATAGAAAAAGAGTATTGTCGTACTTGACGTAAATATATTAAAGTTAGTAGCTTACTTGCTGTTAGCATTTTTTAGATCTTCTTTTAATGACTGATTTGTATCATAATACTTTTTGAACGTATGTCGTCTTCCTTTTGGCATAACTAAACATTTCGCATCTCTTTCTGTTTCTGAGTTATGACAGTTTAAATTACATCAATCTAATTTCCGCCAAGCTCTCGCATTGTTTTTCGACTGTTTGAAGTCGTTTTCAGTCACGCTTCAAACCTCCGCGCAAGAAACTCGAGACAAGTGAGTGAGTTGCGCCGTAATGGCACGGCGAACGCACAAAACGGCTATAAACAAGGCTCATCTATCAACTGTCTGTAACAAAGCGTGCGCGCTCGCCGCCGCCGCTATTTCACGTGAATGGACAAACAAATGTTTACCGTGCTAACGAAAGCAGATTTTCCTCTTTTATTTCCTTCGCATAGACAGAGCGAGAAGGGGAGATGCCTCATCGTCGTTCTCACTCACAACAACGCCATGTTTGCAACAACTGAAGGTTGATTAATTCCTCAAATAACTGTTTCCAGGAAGGCCGAAACTGAAATAAAATATGAGGAGAACGATTTTCGCTTTTATTGCGGTTGATATTTCTATGATTGTTATTGTTGTCGCACTAGGCGACTCGTAAAATGGCCGACTGTCAATATGCCGCCGCCGATTTATAGGTCAACTTTGGCGCTGGATAATGCGCGCACGATGGTGGCAGCTTTTTGTTCCAGTTTTATTTCCCTTTTCGGTGCAGCGGGCGGCTCGCTTAATTCGTGGCGCTTTTTATTACGTGTAGATGGCAATTAAATTTTAAACGTAGGCGGGCGTAGCATTTCGGCGCGCCAAGATTTAAATATAAATCGCGCGCGCGCGCATGCGTGCATTCGTAATAAGGGCCCATTCGACGCGTTTGAAATATGGCTATAAATATACAATAAATATCGGATTTACATGATTGTAATAGCTTCATTTCAGATGCGATTTTATATTTCCTCGAATGCCAATGCGCAGCTGGAGATGAAGTAACTTGAACTCGTAAAAAACCAAAGGAGGATATTAAATTACGCCCGAGTAATTAGCTTAGTTTTAATTGGGTCTTTTGTTATAGCGGAATGATAGTTTTTTTTTTTTACCGAGGAAATATCATCTGAGATGGCAGTTTCAAATTTTCAGACATTCATATTTTTGTTGTTTGGTTTGCGTATTTTTTGATTCATACTGTGGACTAAATTCTTTGGATCTTCTAAAAATTTGGATCGTGTATCCAAAATTTAAGCAAATCACGTCGAATCACTCGCGTTTATTAATTAGGATTACATTCGAGTGTAAAATAGCAATTTTGGGACTACTGCTTTTTTATCTTGTCTCCGATGAGCCTAGTCCTAGATTTACTGTCGTTATTCTTTATTTTCTCAGTAAACTCCCGTCTACTTATGTATCATTTCTTGCGCATTCGACTAATTAAAAGCAATTTATGCAAATTCGATTAAAAACATATTTTATAGCCTTTTAAGCCGGCAAACGCAAGCAATTGCGCGCATTATTTCGCATTCGCTGATGAGTGATTACTGCCGACTCGTAAGGGCCCGAGACGCGGGCGCGCGATACGGTCGATTTTAATTACCACAGACGCATTGGACGTAATTTAAAATTGCCTCGGTGTTTATGCGCCGAGAATATCATTGGCCCTTGCACGCCCTATGCGCACTCCCGATATTCGCGGGCCGAGGCAATAAAAACGACGGCGGCGGCGGCGACGCGGCCTGGGCTGGTTTTAATAATAAAAAATCGATGAGACTCGCAGGCTCCGCGGAAAACAAAGGCAGCGCTCCCGACTTCTTGTGTCTACCATTTTGCTTTTAATCATTATTATGGTAATTACAGCCTGTGCGCGCCGAGTGCATATGATTATGGTTTTAAAAGTCGTTTAAAATCGTTACGCCTTATCGACTTTTTGCACTGCTGCTGCCACGCCGAATCTGGCTAATAAATGAAAAGAAAATGATTTTTCTGTCGTTTGAATAATTACCACATAAAGTATGTGCAGTGTTTTGTTTTGCTAGAAAGATCTTTAGTTACTAAATAAGAAAATCAAGTGGCTTGAAAATCCTCTTGTATCTCATGCGATGGAAATTGTTGGCTGAGTTTGCACTGTCGTAAATAGGAAACAAATGTACATAGAGAAATCAAAAAGTGATATGTTGAAAAATTCAACCTATTTCTTTTCTCGGTAGGAATTTAATTTTGCACGACCATAACTTTTAAAGCAAATTACGCAATTATTTAAATAATACATAATTTTGTGAAGAATTTATTTAACTCTAACTAGTACCAAGTAAAAATGTTGAAATTATGTGAAATTTTCAGTTATTTGATAAAGTCCTACAACTTGCATCACAGACTACTTCAAGTTTGCTGCGGATAGCAGCCTTGTCCACATCAAGAAAATATCTCTCCTAAGTTATTATGGACGCCATATGTTACCATATAACATTACATTATATTTAACATTTTTTAATTACATATTTAGGCGAAAGTAAATAAGATATTTGCAGTCGTTGAAGGAATACGCACAAAAAACCTTTTGACACAAATATGAGAACCATCATTTCTTTATGAAAACCAATAATTTCACAATTAAGACCTTTAATTATGTAATCATTATTCACTCGATAACACAAGGTTATCCTCTTCCACGACTGCGTATTGAATTCCGCATATTTTCTATTTAATAACGACAATTTTATAATCTATTGTCTTCGCCGCCACTTAAAAACCTCACAGTGCGCACATCCCTTTTGTCGACGGCATAAAACGCATTATCTGCGTACCTGTGCTGGCTGCCTCGCTATTAATGCACCCAAACCCAAATGGTTGTTATTAAAATATTTACAATATGCGGACGTTGCGCTTGGCTAGCATGCGGGCGGGCGGAAGCCGCACATGTGTGTCGTACGCATACAATTAAACTGAAACAAATGCAGCAGAAAACGCTTAGAGATAATAATACGGCAAGTGATATGACAATTGACATTACGTACTTTGCGCAATGCTATTAAGTAATCATCGTACTCTGCGACGGCGAAGGGGACAATGGTGGATTAAATTTTGAAATTAAAAATGAAACGAATAGCCATATACTAATGCCGTGCACGATTCACCTTTCTCGAAGAATGAAAATTGGTGACTTTTCACTTCTAACTCATTAATTGTTATATCAGTCAATTAGTGGGTTAGAACAAGTTGAGAACATGCGCTGAAAATTATTTCCATTGTGGTGCGTTGCTTTCCTCCGCTTTCAACGTCTGTACCTTCTTGGTAAACATTAGTTACCATACAATTCAATGTTGTTTACATTACATCTCTACATGTTGACATTAGTAAGTAGCTTTGCATTTTGGTGGATTAAATTGTTTTTGCGTTTGAAGCATTGGTCATTTGTAATATGGTGTTAAAACATGGCTCCAAACATGGGCCCATTGTTGCGTGGTGGGGTTGTGGAGGTTAAACACGGTCATTAATAACCCCGGTTAACTAATCTGTCTGCTGTGCCCATCTATCTTTACAAGTTACTCGCGCGCGCCTCGAGGGACGACGCAATGTGTTTTCGCTCCACCCGGGGAAGAGATCCAATAAAGTATTAAAATTACTATTTAGCTGCTTTACTTCACGTGCGCGTTGCTTAGCTTCACTTAGCCAGCTCAGCTCAACTTAAGACCCTGTGATGGCATGAAGGCATAGTGCGTATGTGGCTTTGCATTTTTGCATTCTTGCATTCTTCTATTATTTTATTGGGTCGTTTAAGCACATCGTGTAATTACTTTATTCCCTTTTCCACTGCTAACAAGCTTCATTCATGCAGCTCATCTAAAGTTGAGTTTCTAGATTGATCGGCGTCGATTAAGCAAGGGCTTTGAAGGGTTTCGCAGCGGCGTGATGAGCGCTAACAGCCGTTTGATTGATGTCGGGTTACTCCCCCGAAAACGTGTGTCGGCGCGCAGCCACAAATTATTGCTGCTATTAATTACCGAAAACTTGAGCGTCGTGCATATAAATAAATACATAATGCCCACATCAATATGTGGATTAGGTCTGCTTGCTGGGCGCTGCTTTAATGGACTGTTGGAGGATGTGCGCGGCATTAAAGTCGATTTAATTTGATACTCGTTTTTGATGTTTTACTTTTTTGAAGACGCAGGAAAATCCACGCGCAGCGTATAATTAAAAACTATGCTTGAATGTGGAGGCAATTAATAATAAGCATTGAAATGCACTGCACTGATGGCAACCTGTTGCACACACGAAAAATGTAATTAATCATTATGCGAGTGCGGTTTTGGTTAGAGAGTTTTAATTTTCATTTGAGGTACTTATCAGTGGAGGGCCTAAATCATTGTCTGCCGGAATTTCAGGGAGATATTT
Source organism: Ecitoglossa quadriceps (assembly GCA_027574925.1). Classification (NCBI taxonomy): domain Eukaryota; kingdom Metazoa; phylum Arthropoda; class Insecta; order Coleoptera; family Staphylinidae; genus Ecitoglossa; species Ecitoglossa quadriceps. The sequence continues at coordinate 568,355 of JAODGC010000006.1, forward strand.
TGATGTTGACAATAAAACAGAAAGGCAGCATAGTTGTAGAACGATTGTTTCTTGGTTTGAAAATCGGAAAGTTGTAATTTTAAGGCATACCAATGATGTTCTATGGGATAATTGAAGAAAATATCAACAACGGTTTATTTTTCAATGTTTCAACTTGTGAAATGACTGTTTTCTAAACAAAGAAGAAAGAGAAAAAGCAGTGATTTAAACATTGAAACTCTAATTTGTGAAGAACAATGCATTTCTACAAAGTTTAATCACTTGCTATTTGAGTTATCGCAGTGATTATCTAAGTTGATTATCACTTAAACTAGTTTATAGTTAACTATACTCGCTTTAAGTCTTATTGTTTTACACATTTCATCTCTCATGTTGAACATTTTGCTATGAATTCTTCATCATTTGCATCTTATTTGTACTTGCAGCTGTATGAAATCAACGACGATCCTAAACGCAAAGAGTTCCTCGACGATCTCTTCTCCTTCATGCAGAAAAGAGGTAAGACATTTTGTTTTATTCCACCGCGTCGGGAGTTTAACGTTGCGTGCTAGTAATTGTCGCGATTCGCCAAGAAGACTAATTTTAAAATTCCTGCAACTGCGATGCACGCACTTCTAATGGCACTGCAGACGAATTTCAGATGATATTAATTTCACAGGGGTTGATAATTGTGTAAATATTGGTGTGACTGCAGTCTAATGATATTGATTTCGTCGCAATTTTACGATTCTGTGAAGTTCAGTTTTGATTACTGAAAATGCCACAACGAAAAGGTAAAACGCAGAAAACGACACAACGGACAACAAAAAAAAAACCTTCCGAAGAAGGTTAAAAACGTCTTTTTTTTGAGTTGGTCACACTTGGTATAAAATATTATTACATCGCGCTAGCATTTTAATAGTTTTAATCATCTTAATAACAGCACGATTCCTTTGGGTCACGATATAATTAGGACAATTTAGAGTACTTTCAATAAATTCCGCAAATGTATGAAATATGCGCTTATACGCCACGAGATACGCGCGTATAATTTATTGTTCATTATGAAATTATCTCTTTTGCATCGCGTTTCCATTGCATTTTCTGCACATCTCGCGGCGCTCACATCGTTCACGTCATTGCGGAATTTTCGAAACCTGCGGCAATTGATGTGGTAACTAAGAATTTATTATGTAGTGCCAAAATTTAATGATTCGGGTGCGATGTGCAATTAATTCTAGTTGGCAGTTTATTGGCATTGAATTGAATTTGATGTACGCTACTCAATAAAAGCGTTGCATTCTGAAGGAGATCAGGAATTGGGAGAGAAAAAATATGATCGATTTAAGTTTGAGCATTTTTGCTGCTTTGAGTGATATAACAGAAGCTTTTATGTGTCGTTTGGGAGAGAAGAGAAAATTGCAGGGTAATTTAAACCTGTAATTATCCATCATATCGTCGGATAAAATTATAAACAGAAGCACGGATGGGGCAATGTGGTTAGGTGGTTATTAGGCTATTATTGATGGCTTCCGTTTAATTTTAGTTAATTTTCTGTTCGAAAACGTTTAAGGCAATGGATTTTATTTAGTTTTCTACTAAATGATTTTTAATTTAATAGGATTTGCTTGACGTGATAACACAAGCGTGAAGGTATACTCGAAGCGAGGCTTAATCGTATTGCAAATCCAAGAAACTGTAAGACGGTTGACATATTGCCATAGAATTGATCAATAGCTCTATTGATCAATCTTATCTATTACTGCTCACGCTTCGCTGAAAACAATTTCCATTAGGATCACGCATATTTTTTTGCCTTTGACTGTATAAAATCACTTTCATAACTTGATGGTCCTTGATTTGTTGTTTGTTAATGTAAATTTGTTTTTGTGTCATTAACGCGACGATAAATATTTTCGTGTACAAATTGTATCAAAGCACTCGCAACTTGGCAGCTTGCCACATGATTCTCTCCTCTTTTCTCGTAAAATGATGGAGAGTGAAAATGACGCCACAATCCAAAGAATTCCCAAATGTTTTCAAAGCACTAAGCGCAGAACTCAAAACAATGCCATCTGCTGAATGCCTGGATAAGAAATCGTTAACACTGGTGTGCTTTGCCGCCAGAAAGCGAAAAATGAATAATTTCGGTAATTGGCCGAAAATAATATGTATCATCACTTATTATTTCGTTGCAGCTGAAATTGGCAAATTGTTGTGTTGGCATTTGCATGCGGTACTCCTTCACTTTTAAGAGGTTTTAAGAAGTAAAATGCGCTTTGTTTAGTTTAGAGACGGTGGTTGCAAAATGGGAAATATTTGCGTATCGTGTGTGAAACTATTATGTGGATGCACGAGGCGCACGAAGAAGTTTTTTTTCTTTTAGAGACTTTGAGTCGCAATCAACTGTAACTCGTTTAGAAGCAGATGTAGCACGAATTTTGAGGAGTTTTATTAAACGTTGCGGGTGATTGACAGAGGGACTAATTTTGATATTTTCCGAGAGGTAATCAATTCAATACTCAAATTTGAAGGGATAAAATTGACTGAAATTACTTAAGCAGGATACAATTGAAGAACGAACGGATATGACCAATTTGCGAATTTAGTAATTTTGGAGCAAAAAACTCTAAAAATAATTGATTCACTTCATGTAACATTTCGTACGCTAATTTGACAGTTCTCTTACCTTCGTGTAGTCCACCAACTACGTAATTTGAATGCCTCTGCCTTGCACTTATGTAACACACATCATCCATTGGGCATTATTGACAAATGGAATCTTGTTGTCTCATTGTGCGAAGTAGCTGGTTGGTATTCAAGCGAAGCAGCTACCGAAACATTCCAAATCATGCAAGTCATGAAAAAAGTGACTTGCATTTTCTTCCAGTCGCAGTCTTCGACTCGCAGGCTAGCTATAGCTTATTAGTATTGAGTTAGCAACTTCTTGGGTCTTCAGGTGGGTCAGGTATATTCCAATTTAGGCTACTTACCTTGATTAATTATCAAAATTTTAGTGTCACACGATTGCAGCAGGGGTGTAGGACAGGACGGTGGCGGCGGTGCGTATAATCGAGCGCTGCCGTCGCCATCGCATGTGTGATCTTGGCATCGAAAAGATATAATGGCGGCGACGGTGAGTGACGGGCATGTTTACGTTGCCTGCCAACATAAACACACCGGAAGTGTCCGCTAATTATAAATGTGTTGTCATCAATCATTGAGCTGTACAACGTCTCAATACTTAATGAAAATGCAAACCATACAGAATTGAACCATTTTAGATTGCAGATGGCACTAGTACTGTGAGGTTACTATGTGAATAATTCATGCTTCTCCTGCGTGCGGTTGCAGTGTAATCAAACAGTGTTTACTTTTACCTTTTTAATCGCCCACAGCTCGATAAACAAAGAAATTACAATATTAAAACATTACACTTGCGAGACGTGCGAAAACAATCAAACATGCACAATGTTGCTGCAGATTTCTTCCCGCGCCGTGCTTACCGTAATGGAACACGGTGTAATGCAGTAATGTCCTGGCGAGGAAAACGTGCTCGAGTGCGTGTTCACGTGTTGAAAATCTAAATGGCGGCAATGGTGGTGGACACATTGCAAACGGCAGCGTGCGATTCAACCGAAACACGTCACACAGTCCCGTATTAACGCTAAATTATCCACCAACTCTTTAGCATCAACACCCAAGTCTTTAACTTTGATGTCAACATTTCACATAGCGATGTATTTAGTGACCGACCTGTCTACAGTTGATTTTAACCGTCGCACACAGCAATTACATTCAATTACATTGTAGATCAGCGTGGCAGTGAATTTCGCAGTGGCACTACATTTGCGTGTGTGTTGTTGTTGCTGTTCCTCCGGTCCCTTTGCCCTTCTGCGTCCTGCAGACGGGCAGCATTGTTTTATTGAAATGCGAAATGTGCATGGCAATGCCGACGTCACGTAACCGGCGTAAGTGATCCTTAATTGATTAGTTTATACAAAGCAATATTAAAAATACGCACGCACGTATTTTTCACACATGCGCTACGCCGAAGCAATAATATGAAAATCGCGAGCTTCCCAGAACCGACTTATTGCTGCTGATTCTCGTTATTATTACATTATTCACAGTGGTAAATAAATTCGTCTGAAGTGGAGGCTTATTTCTGATTTTGCAAGCCACTTCGTGTGAACAGCGTTTTGTGCTCTTAGAATTACGAGCGTGAATCCACCCTACGAATAGCTAAATTAGCTTCATTAAGGAAATTGGAAATTTACCTAATTTCCACACCGCAGAAGGGTCAGAGAACAGAGAGCTCTCATCTTGTAGGGAATTGAAAAGTACATATTTGAAATAAAAAACATTTGTACATTTACCATAGCTTTCTTGACTACCTTGGTGGCTAGCGTTTCCAGTATATTGCAGAACAGTTTTTCATATTTATGTTAGTGATTGGGTTTTGTGATATATTCACCGATATCACTTCTTCACCTATTAGAATACAGATGGCGCACGTGCGGGCTTTGTTTAATTTGAAAAATCAATTTCTTTCTCTGCACTTAAAAGAAAGCGTCAATAACAAAGAAATAAATCTCTCTGCATTCATCTTATTCGTAAATAAACTTGGGCATTAACAAGGCGTGAAAACAACACGCTTGGTCCTGGGACGAGTTAATAAAGAACGCACAAAGAGCACAACTGGTTGGGACTGAAGAAACTTTCCTTTCAGCTCTGCACCCAACGCATGGGCTGGAGCAAGCTGAAGGATACACTTGTTAATCATATGTCACGTTTTATTAAAAAGGGCACACCTTGGGCAGTATCTATCTCATGTAATTACGAATGCGACTTATTTATACAGGTTATTTATTACACCAATATCATCGCGCATCTCATTTCTGCGCCTCTTTCTTCGCCCCAATGGACCACTCGCGCGCCACTCTGCAGGCGTTACAGTATCATTCCAATTACGCCAGATGTGCATACTGAGTTTATGCCCGAATTTACGTAGATTTAATGAGATCCCACTCCTCAATGTGCCCTACGCCAGCCCTACAGACGCTAAGGATCCTAAAGAATCATTAACGAGCACATTATAATAATAATTGTTGTCCATCCATTGCTATAATAGCTTTCAACTCGTTGGCCGGGCATTCTTATTCATCTCGCTCCTCTTGTTCTTCTTCATCTTCTTCATCTACGGTCCCAGTGCGGTGGTAAATGAGTCAGGCGATACGCATATCGTCGATTAACTGCCCTGTCAACGCGTTGTTTATGCGCGGCCCTCGCTCATTCAATTATCGCGCGATTGACATCGATTTAATGATGGACGCTCGCCGGTTTGAATGTAATTAACGCCGAGGTACGCAGCGCAGCGTAATCAAATTCCGGCAACGAGCGCATTAAATTGACGTTTTATTATTGTAATGACTTATTGGTCGGTGGCCCCGGGACAGGTCGGAGACTGGAAGACAGGCAACGAGCATCTGTTGTTTGTGCTTGTAATTACTTTGTTTCTCGTTGCGTATTGCGCTGTGAGCAGTTTGAATCTCATTTGAATGTGGCTGCAGCGCATTTTTCGATGGTGCGATTGAAGTATTTATAAGTAATATGCACACGGCGATGGTGTATTTTTACGAATGTGTTCCGTTTGTCACCGCTATCCGTCTTAATAATAATCCGTCATGCGTAGCGCGTTTGCCTCACGTGCGCGTTTTAATTGTGCTACCACCACCATACGCGGCACGCAGACAGCGCGCGGCAGCAAATGATTGATTTAATTTTAGCAGTTCGTCAAGAAGATGCTGCTTGGTGGAGGAGAGCAGTCGGCAAGATATCATCGGACAGGGACATAATTCTATTTTCGACGCGCCGTGTGCTTCGTGATGGCAATTACTGTGATGCTCATTTTTTGGTGGGCTTTTATAGAACTTAAGTACTTGTGTTAGTCACTTCAAGGTCTTTGATTTTTATCATCATTTTATCATCATTTTATCATCAACTAATTAATGATTGATTGCATGCAATATGCTTGCTTACATTTTACTAGTTGTTTTTAGTAGAAAAATTTGAAAGACATATGTGTGTCGTGTTGTTATATGTATTTGCGCTTATTCTGCAGTTCCTAAAGAACCAGCTTACTTTGTATAAAGTATCTAAACGTCAGATAGTAGTCAATTTATAGCAGTAAACTTTTTGACAGTTTGCGAGTACATTTGGAAGTCTTGATCATCAAAATGTAATTTCAATCAGTGCTAATATGGGATAAGCAACGATATAAACATGTTTGACAGCATTAAGCAATGTCAAGGCAAGTTTATAAATATTTATCCAATTTCCAATCCATTTTATTTATTTCCCCACCCGCAGGCTGGGGAAATATTGCTACATATTACTAAACGGTTGGTTTCGGTTATTTTTACATCGCTTAATAGTTTGAGCGTTTGTTGTGCGCAGCCGGCGGCGGCGGGCGCAGATAACTCCATAAATTAATATATTTAAGCACAGCGAGCTCATAAATCTCGCGAGCATTAAGTCACATTTTCATAATTGCATTTGTTGCTCTTGGTCAGCTGCGTGGTACGCTGCGCGCGGCGGAAAAACCAAGCCCTTGAAAAGTCGACGGAAAACGGTTGCCCTTTTATTATCGGTTTCGCATTAATGTTACGGCCGTTTTACGACGCCGAGGCACAATCTTTAATTCATTTTTAACGCGGTTTTGTCCACTGCAGCAACAATCAATTAATGCCGCCGGACTAACAAGAAAACGTGTGAAAAGCACGCAGTAAAAAGCGATCCGCATTTATTTAAGCTCGTTTAACGATCACGCATACATCAATTTGTTGGAGCGTATCAAAATGTGTCTTCCACGAAATGGAGATTTGAGCTTTTCGGTGACATGCGTAATAAAACAACATCGCCGGCTGCTATTTATAAAATTATAAAGATAATAAAATCGAATAATCCGTCGTTTGGCGTCGCGGCTCGCAATTTTAGAATGTCGCTGAGCAGACGACAGTCGGCGGAATTAAAGTTTTAATGCCGCGCGTTATTAAACCTTTGATTTATACGTCATGGGACTTTATTGCCGCCACCGCTGATATATTTTCAGCAGCATATCAGCCGGCGGAAGGCACATGATGCGTATTTATTGAGACAACAATGTCAGGGGAGAGCAGAATGAAATTAAACTGGCTTCGATTTGGTTACGTGGCGATAATTACGTTTTCAAAACTGAGCACCGCACACCCAAACTGAAAATGAATTGGAAATGTCGGGAGAAAAACACGTACATCCGGAACAGATGTGCAGAGTGCTCAAAGCCCGCGTGAAGCACTGACTTAATGGCAGATATTAATTTCACATTTAGCATATTTTCAAATGTATTAATAGATAGATAGATAGATAAATGCCAGTTTAAAGTATCGATTTTCGGATTTACACAAACTCTATGTACGTTAATCTCAGGCACAACAAAGCATTTTAGGACAATGCAGCCGGACGTTTCGAATGCATTGAATGCATTTCATTGAAGCCAGAAAAACGGCCCATAAACTTGGCTGAAAAGTCGAGCGGATAATAAATTATTACAAGTGAATGCGACACTTTCCACGAATTATGCGCGCATGGCATGGGAGTGCTGCACAACGTGTACATCTGTAGTTCCGGCGATTCCTACCGGCGATTGTCTTCCACGACGGGTTATTGTTTTAATTGATTTCCATCCATTCGCACGCAAAATATGCACGACTGTTGAACTTGCGTGCTGTGTGCGATGCAGGTGGGATTTGTGCATGTGCATCATGCTTAAGGAAGTTGGTAAAGAGATGGTAATTGAGCTGGAGTTGTTGGCTGAGGACTTTTCATGCTGTAATTTGAATTTTACATCGGGGAACTTGCTCAAGAAGAAGGAAGGAAGGATTTAAGGATGCAGAAGTGCGCCTTTGTTGATAAATTTGCATTTTTAATCAGATTCTAGAATCTGCTATTTTACCACCTACGAGCAACTGCCATATTTTGTTAAATATCAATTACTATCTTTATAATAGGAACTTGTGGAAATTCTTGCTACTTTTTGGTGAAATAAACACACTAACCAAACACAGAATTGCGGTATTGCACCACAATATCCACGTGCACCTTGCTTTTATCTTGTTCAAATTTGTTTTCTTTGATTGGAAATCTATTTAAATGCATTTTACATAATTTTTCTTTGACTTGGCGCATTCTAACATTGTATCGCAGTTGCATTTGCATTTCATTGCGTGGCATCAGTTTTCGCGTTCCGCTGCGTAATTGCAGCGCCACGAACCAAACGAAAATGTAGACTGTAATTTCGATCTGCCTGCCGATGATTATTATAAATAGTTTCTCTATTATAATGCATTGTACGTCAGTCAATGATACCCCATCGGTCGACTGGCGATGGGGTTAAAGTTGAGAATGTATTCGCGCATTCGAGCATCGCATGTCGGCACGATATTTCCTCGCGGATGCATAATAGACGCGCACATGAGTGCAATTCGCGCGTCGTGTGCGCAAGTTCAGAAGTTCAATAATAAAATTGCCGCCATTGGGGTCGGCAAATATTATTTTAATTTCTAATGGATCGCACGAAATCCACTTACCATTACGGATCGCGGCGATATCGCGTGCGCGCACGGTGGGTGCATAATCGGCGTGCATCGCGTTCGGGAAGAGAACTGATTGCGATTTGCATAATTACATGTGAACTGGACATGCAGAGAAAGAAGTAAGCAGTTGCAGAATATATGTATTCTAAGTTGAATTGCTAAGACATTAAATACATTCAAATCATAACATTGCAAAAAAATATTGACCAACTAGTGCTATTTCATGGGTAGCTTTGGGTCAAACAAAATTCAGCATTCTCTCACACCCACCGCATACAAACTCTTTCAAATCGGCGAAATCTGAATGTCAAAGTGACCCCACACTGTCCCCAATGGCATGAAAAATAATATCCACTAAAAACCGATTAAAGTTCCACGCTCGATTTTTACGAGTTTATAATGAAACATAAAATATCTTTATCCAGGTCGAGGACAAAACAACTACAATAGAAATGTACCCTTCCCAAGAATTGCATTCCGTACCAGTCAGTCTCTCTAATCCTGAAATTAACTGTTGATGCATTCGGTTGAAGATGACTTGGCTCAAAATTCGTTTTATTTTATGCACGCGCGCGTCTCTTGCCTGCATTAGACGACATCAAACGGCGTCGCTCATTAATTAAGATGTTTGATGGTCCGCATGTATCGGCGGTAATTTATTTGACTGTCTCTGCGCCTTTTATAATTGTATACAAATTCTAGATCCTCCACGGCGCGGATTTATCTGCGATTTCCTTTCGCTGCGCGCGTATAAATCATGCGTACGCGTCACTATGCATCGATATTTATGCGCTCGCAGAACGATTAATATTGAAATTAGTTTGCCACACACGTATTCGCATATGGTACCAGATTCAATGCACCTGGAGCACGTTAATGTAATGGAGTTTCTATTATTGTGAACGTTGGGGGTATCATTAAGAAGAGATAAAAGTTAATTTTACATTGTATTAAATATCGATACTTATTGGATGATTATTATTCCCAATGTGGTCGAATCCTGAGTTATTGCACCCAACACGTGTGCGGATTACAGTGTTTTTGATTAATAAATGTCACCGGAAGATAAGTTATAGGCTCAGACGTCTTGTGCGCTCACCACATTTGCGTTTTACGAGCAGCGTGCAGGTCGTTCGTTCCGTTTCAGCCAATGCCCACGATGCAAGAAGCCCTTACGTCTGCACATGGTGAAAAGAAGCATTCTTTTCAACCTCCTGCACCACGGCCCCAAATCATAAACATAAAAATCACTCGCCGAAACTGTTGAAACGATTGATCAAGGCAACAACTACAACAATGTTGCATCCTCGACACCACATCATAAACATAATTTTAATATCAGATCCACATCTAATTTCTGTGCTCTCTCCTTCAGGAACTCCAATCAATAGACTACCGATTATGGCAAAATCAGTATTAGACCTCTACGAACTGTACAACCTTGTAATCGCACGAGGTGGATTAGTGGACGTCATCAACAAGAAGCTCTGGCAGGAAATCATCAAGGGTCTGCATTTGCCCTCTTCGATTACATCGGCGGCTTTCACGCTCCGCACACAGTGAGATATTTGGCTTTTACTACTTTATTACTGTCCTTTTGTGAAGCTTTATGTGGTGTTTTGTCGGAACCTGTCGGAGATTTTAGATGATCGGATTTGTGGTTTATATGACATGTGCAAATGATGAATTGCTCAAAAGACGAAATGTTTTCTTTGTTTGCCTGCGTGATGAAGAAGACGCGCGGCTTAATATAGAACGGATCATTTATCTCGACGGTGGTGCTTGTCATATGTCAGACACCGGGTTTTCATATAAATAGCATTTGAATTCGTTCACCGACGACTACTTTATTTTAATGTGCTACTAATTCAAACAACGCGCATTGGAATACACTAAATTTGAATCCTCTTTGCAGATACATGAAGTATCTCTATCCCTATGAGTGCGAGAAGCGTCGTTTGAGCACGCCAGCTGAACTGCAAGCAGCTATTGATGGTAACCGACGTGAAGGACGTCGCAGCAGTTATGGGCAATATGAATCTGTTCAGAGATCCCCCAACCCATCACAAATGTCTCCTTTGTCTTTGGTGTCACAACAGCAACATCTTGCAGCACGAATGAACTCGGTAATGAGTGGTGGTATCAGTCTCCACAATGGCGCACATCATCCCAGCCATCCTACTCCTTTAGGACAGCCGATGAATGCTGGTCCTTTACCAGGGTTGGCACCCAGTGAGTTTGAAGCGAGAATGATGGAGTATGTCAAGTTATTGAATAAGGAAATCAGGAGTTCGGCGTCGACACCGCCGAGGCAAGGTGATCTCTCACCGCCCAGTGCTACATCACCACTGAATCCTTTGGAGGTGTCCAGGATGACACTATGGAATTTGTATAATAACAATCAACCACCTTTAGAACCACAGAAAGAGGCTTTGAATTTATCAGATGCTTCACCACCGATGGTTAAGAGGGAACCAGAGCAAAGAGATTCTCCTCCACCTGCCAAGAAATTCATCAAGGATGATAATGACCATCCTCTGAAGATGATGACGCCGAGTACAAATATTAAGATTAATAGTCGAGGTATGTCTTGTTCTAATTTAACTGCACGAATCTACAACGATTAATTTTTTCTCACTTTGTTTTTGTCTTTCATTTAGGTGATGCTCGTAACGGTGACAATTCCTTAGTAGTAAGCATGGAACTCAATGGCATTACATACCAAGGGGTCCTCTTTGCACAAGCCACCTCCACACAGAATAACACCAGCTCAGGACGAACGGTGGTGGCGTAGACTTGCAGAGCGTTTCCTATTTACCATTGATCATCATCATCATTTGAATTCCGCGATGTTCATTGAACGTAGATGACGCTTCATGTGCGCATGTGAAAAAGCATGAAAGTCTCGAATGTATTATTGTAGCGTAAGACTTATCTAAAGCATGCCACATGGGATTGTCCTTCGTTCACAGATTTCTTTACTTTTATTTATTGAAAAATATATATTTGACGTTGGACACTCTCGTGATGCATTGAAAACTAATTAACAATAGTCCTAAAAACTAGCATAACGAATTCCCAGATACATTGTATAGTCCGCGCGTCGCTTTTAGTATTTTGTTCGTAGCATCGTCGTAAATGGCTATTTTATTTTAGTCCTAAGCACAAACTTAGTGTGTAGGAATCATTCTGACGCCACAGAGCAGAACTACAATGCCAGTTTGTACATGTATATTTATTTTTGCAGTAGATAGTGAAAATATTTTTAACGTTCTATATTAAGCTAACACTATAATCGAATGTTGTGAGTTCAAAAGAAACAACGCATAACTAGACTAGTGATCACACATAAATTAGTATCCTATGCAGCTGTTCATTGTTCCAAATCTTCAGTATTGCTCGCCCTTCATTTAACGTAGCGTGTGTTGTGCTGGATGATGTTATCGTGCAGTCAGTAACGAACGACTGATTTTGTTTACAAATAAGTAACTTTTTGGTGGATTTAATAGACAGCGGCAGAAGATGTGCATTGTAAATAGTTGGCAATTTCGATATGTCATTGATTTACGATTACTAAAAATTGCAGTTAGGAGCTCATTGTATGGAGAAAAGCGTAAATGTTGTTCAATTCAAAACTAAGCGGTTAAATGTGCGTAATTACTTAATAATTACCCACGGCAATGAGTAAAGATGCACGGCATTTGCTGTGGACCCGAGTGTATTTGATAGTTTTGGAGATTTTGAACGAAACATGTTATTCAATATTTTGTACCAAAAAGACTGTTATTTTATTGAATTTTTAACGATATTTGTGACTTATTTAAGTGCACTAGACTACTCGTGCGGAGTATCCAGCTGCATGACAGATTCTATGGTTCTGTGTGAATTTATTATCTGAAAGTATCGTTTAATACAATTTATAATTTAATCACTATTACGCAATTCTAAAGATATACTATCGAAGACATTGAATGAGAGAATGTGTGAATGACACGGAAACGTAAAGAGTATTGTAATAAATATTACAAATAACAATTTGTAGCAATATTAGATTTGTAGTATTAGTATGTGTTTATTTTTCACTGAGGAGCAGAGTGGCGCATGGATGGAAGAAAAATGCTGGCGAAAATTTGCCTAGCGATTGCATATTACTGAGATGTACATTATTTCATTGTTCCAATTTTAACTGATAACGAGTATAAGAGTATAGAAGATGAAACCACATCCGATTTGTGTGGATTGTCGTTTCAATAAATATTTAATACATTAATGCAGAAAGAATTGATTCTTTTATTTACTGAAATTCCACCTTTTGTTCTTTCAGGCAATTGACCGTTTTTTTAAGAAGTGCACTTGCACTTTTCAAGATTGTTTACAATCTATGTTTGTATTGTATTTGGTGTCATTGCTATTGAAATTGTACAGTGGACTTGCATATTAAAACAGATTCCTACAAGAACTTTTCTTTCAAAATCAGTGTATTATTCACCCAAGCAGATCGCAGAAGAAAATAAAACAGTTCTTTTCAGAACTAGAACAGAATAAGTGAATAAGATAAGTTGCCTATGGTTAGCAAAGACTTGGGAAAAATTATTTCAAATTCTATAGTCTGTTTTTAAGAATACAGGAATAAATATATGTGATGTTTTCACCTCCGCAGTCAGTGACTTGGCTTAGTGGTTTGGGGCTAGGCTTGGTAACCCAAACCTCTTGGGTTCGATTCCTAGCGCCGGAGAAGGCGTTTTACAGAAACTTGGAATAATACAAAAGCATTGTCGAAACGACAAGGATGGGTCTTCGCCGGCTAAGCCGGCGAAGACCCATCATATAATGACTTCGCCGGCGGAGCCGGCGAAGTCATTAAAGAGATCGCGCTACGCGCGATCTCTAAGACAGCTGTCTTACAAAATGCAAAACCCCGGCCTCCCCTCTGGGAGGCCGCCCGTCTTATTTTACTTTCTTGCATTTATGATTCCGATTTTTCCAACCTCCATTTGTATTTATTATTATTCTCTTATGTGTACTTTTTCGGACTTGGAACATTTTCGAATATTGATTTACATTGGCTCTTATGAGAGTGCTATATACTCCAATGTAATTCGGATTTACTTGATTCTGGTCGAAAAGTGTTTGTCCCTCTCGGGGATCGAACCCAAGACCTCATGGATTCGAACCAAGAGCACCAATCACCAGACCAAGAAGCCTTTCTGCAATTTGAGGTTTGTATAGTCTATTTATTTTTAAAATGCATCCTATGTTAAATCATTTTCCTCGTCAGATATGCACCAATTGCACACATAAAACACACGATCGTTTTTAATTAAAAAACATAAAAGGCTGTCTAAAAAAGATTCATAAATATAGTAAATGCAAAGTTTTCTCTTATCCAAACAATGAGATAGTTCTGAAAAGAACTGTTTTAATCTGCTCAACAAATGGTACATTTGAAAAACACACTGGGTACGCAATTAGGAATATCAAAAACTGGGGTTGATAGCAATGATAAAAAAAAATTAATATATATTATAAAACATTCGTCCTTCTTTAGTACACACAAAACAAGAAAAGTTTTAGAAATTAAACAATTTCCAGGCAATAAGCAACAAAAGAGCAATAAATATCAACTATTGGCCTTAATTATACCTCGCTAATTCATTCCGAGTTGTACGCCAAATTGATTAATCCTAAATTGCACTACAAGATGCACCTGACACAACTCGCATAACTTTCTACTTGCTTTAAAGTATCCAATAGATATGTGCATTTACTGTTTATTTCGCGCATAATATACACCAAAACAGAATTAGTTTTAGTCGCAATCATTCAACAGAATTGTCTTTAACGGAGTTAGCGAAGCGATGCGAGTACATCTTCCGACAAGCGAGAAGCAACTGATAAGCGTTGTGGAAACGTATTGCAATAGTTGCGCCAAATATAAATAATAACAAACGGAGCATCTCCGTTGATGCCTGGTTTAACTTGTGATTTGGGCTGGCCATAATTTGCTCCCTATTCAGCGTGTGTCTGTTCTAGCGCAAAGTGTAGCATATAGTTTGCACTTCGTTCTAGTCACGTGCGAGCGACTTCTCCAGTATTCTTTTATACATTTTTAATATGGTTTAGATTCTATGCATTGAATAAAAACAATAACAAACCGTGCATCTCGCTTGATACTTGGTTTACCTGTCCACTCGTGCAGCGCAAACTTTACTGTCTTTCCTAATGCGCACATGTTTTAGCACCAAACGAGTTTTACTCGAGTTTTAAGATTGCAAAGATCTAATGCCGTATTTTCTCATAGCAATTGTATAAATAAATAATTAAGATGTTTTCTTTTATTTCTCTTTACTTTTTTTCAATTGTCTTAAGAAAAATGTACATATTGCTTTGCGTTTTATTAGCTAAAACAGTGATTCCTTGTGTTGACCAGTACGTCGATTGGCGTTGACAACTCCGGCTTACGAGAGAGAAAGCAAATCACTACGAACGGTGCAGCATTCGACAAATGGAGTTGAATACATACTACGTTTAAAAACTGTAATCCACGTAATCATGGTTATCCTGAGCGACGCCAGCAGTTGAACTGCAGTACTAATAGTTTACTTATTTGAATTACCACAATGCAATGCCGAAAGTCCAATTTGTCAAGTTGATTTGGTATTAATTTCAAGGTATTTCTTGTGGTTTAGAAAAGGCGCATGCGAGGGATGATTTGGCGCAACACTTTGGCAACAAAATGAAGATTTAATGTTCATTTTATCCGTGTTATTCCCAGTGATATTGCAATTTTCTAGGCGTACGTTTTACAAAAATCAAAATATTATCAATGTTTGTCTTAATTTTAGACCAATCTAAAATTGTCGCTTGGCAATTGTAGTATAGAATATTTTTTCGCTACAAAACGCGTATTCACTAACAATTAAGAAATTATCAATGGTTGGCCATATATTTAAAGCACTTCTAATAAATTTCAAAGAATCCACTTGCGCCACTTGGTTTATAATAATAAATATTTAAAATTCATATAATTAATACGTAATACGATTATGTAATAATTCCGAATATTCGAAATAAAAAACGAAATTAAAATTATTCTTTACAATTAATTATTAGTAATACTAATTAACAAACAAATTAATTAAAATCTAGGATACGTAGAGCCATCTGTGACTGTCGGAACAAACTGTAAACTAAATAGCTACTCAAATGCGGTTTTCTTTAGAGTAATTTCATAAATTTATACTTGATAAAACATAAGTGTTTTGTTAAATTTCTTCACGAAATGCCTGATCTTTATTGAATTAATATAACTTTATTTTGATTTACTTTTTGTTAATGTTTAAGATCATTTTTGGCGTTTTAAGATTATTTATATTATATTAAAAAAGCATCTTAAAAGTACACGTTGAAAAAGTTCTTAAATATTAACAAAGAGTAATTGTCAAAGTAAAGTTATGTTAATACAATGATAGTGCTTTGTTATTGATTCGACTCATAGTATTTACATGAAATATGACCACTGCTTGAAAAATCTTGTGAAGAACATTCGCAGTGGAACAGCATACGTTTGACGTTTTTTTTTTTGCTGTATTACATAACTCTGATTATTGTTGCTGTTTTTATTAGCAAATAGCTCGAGCTTAATGTAGTTGAACACAGTCTACTGCGTGGAGTATTTCTAATCGCAACAAGTATTGAAATTTAAGCAACAAATTTAATTCTTTGTGTA